>RXPK01002533.1:0-43287 GCA_004143645.1 Protaetia brevitarsis
CAAATCCTATTAATAGATAGAGATATTCCGTTGTCTCAAGATAAAAACACCCACCCTGTACTATAAAGCATTGGGACGTTTCTAGCGAACGATCGCAGTACGATGAAGGCAATATACTTCTCAAGCAAAGCTCGATAGTACAAGATCTAATAACTTGCTCTGAGAATTGTAGACATTGTTGGTTTGTTGCAAGTCTAGTAAATCGCAAAAGTTATTGATAGCCATAGTCTGCCTACAGTTTGCGTTATTTTGGGTAAAATTAGGGATGTTGAAATCTCGCAAATAAGCATTTTATCGGTTGTTAGATAATAGTGTGTGAAATGGTCCATTAGTGTATCAGGTTACCCTGTTGAAGGTGTATAGGGAGTACACAAAAAGAAAATATAGAGGCTTCCCGAACTCACAGAGCACCTACAGCCAACAATGTCGACCGCTAAAAATTCAGCCATCAGCTCCGATAAATCAAGTTGCTCAACAAGTAAATTATTGCTACATGCCAACAAAACGCCACATTTGAATATTCAAAACTAAACACATCAGGACTCAACCAATTAACTCATCAGATTTTAAATATACACATTTAAGGCGGGATTATATGCATATCTGCAGCTCCTATAAGGTTATCCGGAAATCTGTAAACATCTAAAATACATAACAAAAATACTCCAAACTGTGGTTCTGGTAAAGCTGTAAACTTTCTCCTAGAAATTCGATTCAAAAGATCTCGGTATTTAAATAGATGCCAAAGTATGTGTATAAAGAGAAAAGGTTGCACAGAAAAAGAAATGGGTAAAAATACAAGAAGGAAATACTATCAATCTATAACGATTGTTAAAGATAAATAAATACTTACAAATTGCAGATACGACTATACTATGGTCACTATACTGTAGAGTGAAAAATATACTATGCAATGATGTAGAATTTGCAAATTAATTCACACTTAATACCTTTGAAAA
Source organism: Protaetia brevitarsis (assembly GCA_004143645.1). NCBI lineage: Eukaryota > Metazoa > Arthropoda > Insecta > Coleoptera > Scarabaeidae > Protaetia > Protaetia brevitarsis. The sequence goes on from RXPK01002533.1 coordinate 960, forward strand.
CTTAAAAAAGATACAACGTGAAAACGAATACACGTGGTAGAAGCACTTCACTGTGAATATTTATCATCAGTTTCATCTATCTAAAACTTTTAGGAAACATTGGTATTGAATAAACCATATTTATTTTTGGTTATATTAGATTTAGACATTTCTGGTGCTTGTATACATTTTACACATTCAATAGTGTCGTACCATGAACATTAATGAAATACCTATCATCATACTATTTTAGTGAAGAATAAAAATAAAATAATTTCTTTGTCGTATTACAAAAATTACGAAGTGATTTCAATATCGTAATTACTATAAAAAAAATAGTTAAAAGAAAATTTATCGTGGTCAATAGAGACAATTTTTTTTTTAGTCCTTTCAATTATTTTCATATAGAAATGAGGGCATACGTACTCAATCAATAATCGGTGTATTCTTCACTACTTTCTTTCCAAATAGACAGTAATATAGATGCAACCTTAAAAATGTTGGTGCAAGTAAATATCTATAGGTATCCATGCTATTGAGATGTGTGCTAGAGAGATTTTATATCAAGACATCAATAATTTTTTTGGTGGCATCAATCAATGCTAAAAACATTAGAGGCCCACAAATGTAATTCAAAGCTATTTGGAGATGCAAAACATTCTGAATATATTGGAGGCAGCTAATAAGAAGGAAGTAGACATTCTTGCAAGGAAGGATATTGCGATGCAATTTTAGTAACCTGAAGCTGTCATTGCTATAGTACATATAGTAATTAAACAGTAGGTAAATCAATTCTGGTTAAATCAGGAGGTGTTCCAATGTTAAAGCAATTGTCCTGTACATGTGAAAAACATCGATCATGACGAGACTAAACGTTGCGCGCCTTAGTAATACCACCAGTGATAAGCGATGTACAATAAAAAACCGAAACATGTATGGATTATCCACAATTTCAACTCTTGATGACGATTACTTTGGTGGACTAGCTCTCTTAAGTGTATAAATATTTACAAAACGTTTTCAAACATTTACAACAATATGTGTAATTTGCCCTAATTTAAAAAAAGGAATTAATCGACATGCCACGAAATAATGTACATCACTTTTTAGGCTCTTTTGTTGAGGTTACTAAAAGTAATTGCGGACAATCAAATTTGGCTAACGGAGATTTAAACGAAAAAAAAATCATATCACACTTAAAGCTTTATATAAAGCTTTTATATAAAGTTGCGACTAGCGACCTGGAAAGCAATACATTTTTTTGAACTCCTGTAAAAATAAATATTTAGTTTAAACTTCTACTTTTGCTTTATGTAAAAACTATGGTTTGGTCTATTTTGATAAACGTCATAGTTGCCAGGATGTATTACTTACTAGTATCCTGCTTTTGTAAAGACTGGTCCGCAGTTTAATGGCCAAACTTACATTAGACGTATATAATGTACTTACTATATATACATATTGCTTGGCTTCAGGAGTGAGATAGGCAGGTCTCAGCCTACTTTAGAACTATAACTACTTTTAACGAACGTTTTGTCCTCAAGGGTAAGTAGTAGCCCTACCAGAGTCCTATATTTCAAACTCAAGCATTACGTCAAGCAGAAGAAAATACATTTTTCAGCTTTGCGCGAATCGTCGATCCGCTAAAACTCCACCAATGACTGTCCGAAACCAGGATGAGAAACGAACAGGCGAAAAAGCATCAAGCTAGTTAAAAAATACAGGCTTCATCTATATAGGATGAAAAGTAACCTGTTAAAGAGCCTCTACCTAGGGCTACATATACTCCCATCAAGTGGAAGTCCGAAACCAGACCTCAAAAGGGAGGGAAAAGATTAACTCGAGGTAGAAGACGTAAGTCCAAACACTAAGGGCTACAAGAAGAGCATCGAGGCTTAAAAAGACCAACGAAGACTCTAAGCCACTATCGTAAACCTCGAAGAAACCCAATAAAAGTTTCAGCGAGGAATGATCAGAATTACACTTTATTTATGAAGAGCTAAATAATTACAAATCATCCTAAACCTCGTGCTCCACCTATAGGTACTGCTACACAAGGCTACCTCTTATAAGTACTATATGGATTCCATATTAATGATTATTGATAATTATTGAAATGTTGCTACTCAAACCAAATAGTTTCACTACGATTATTAATAATGACGAAAAAGTATATTTAGTAAATCGGTCAGCTACCAGTTGTTATTGGACAGGATTACAGATGACGTAATAGAATCAATTTCATACAATTCACCAAGAAAATCTTCGCTGGAAAAGGATTATAAATCCATGATAAAATAACCTAGTTCAACGTAAAGGCATTGATGAGAAATCTTTGAAGGGGCACGGATTTAATTACTGTCGAATCAAAGGACATTCCAAAGAGATCTAAGACTACTGGCCCTGAATTCAGGTCAGTAGGAACCAATAAGAGCAAGGTAAAGAGTCCAGGGTACTGGATGTAAACTGGTTTATGGTAGAACCTCCGAAGTACCCAGAAATACTTAAAAATACTTGCGTTAACCAAGTTTGGTCGCAGACAAGACAGCCTATGGGACAAAGATATGTCGAAAAATTTAACAATCGGACCGGCATATTTAATTTGATGACCATAACTTGCCATAAACGAAGGAATAATTAGACAGTTCATATTTATAGCAGAAGTAGATTTCAGTTTAAGAGGCAGAGAAATGGGAGAATTTAATACAAAGGTCAAGAGGCTGGAAAAAAAATCTTTCGAAACAGTTAGGAATCTGTTATTTTTTTTATTGTACCTTGTTCACATATAATTTTTTTTTTCCTATTTAAGTAACTCTGTATCCCTTATACTTTCCAAAACAGCCGCAATGTCAATATAAAACCAGGTCTGTGTATCTAAAATGAATCGCTTGGAAACCAAGGTTTATTAGGATATTTTTTTGAATATTGTCACATTTACGTTTAAGTACAGTAAGGCTTTAATACTTAATTCCGAGACTACCTGTATAATACCTTAGATATTTTTATATGTAAAAAGCTTATTGTAGCCTAGGTATCTATGAAGAAATATAAACAAACAATTCTTCTATTGAAACGTGAGCTCCATCTAATATTCAGATGCCAAATTTTTTACATTTAGTGGAGATTACTACGCTAGGATTGAAACAAATTATTCAAATGCGACCGGTTGTGGCAGAAATTATGTAATGAAAAATACACAGATGGCGCTTGATATGAATACAAATAATGTAGTTTTATAGCGAAATGTAAAATGAATATATTGAAATCATAGCTGTAAGTATTTTTAAAATTTTATTGTGATTATAACAATATATAATTTTTCTCTTTTATCAACTGGTAACTGCAGTTAATTTGGTCAGTAATAAAATAGTTAAAAACACAGAAAATGTTGACCTCCGAATACTTTCGATTTGCCGTTACGCATTTAAATTATTAAAATGCAGATACGTGTGGATTTTTAGTGAAAAACTCGTAGTTATACGTGCACATGATCTAAACTTCCGAGTTCCAGGCGTTTTATCTAAAAATCTAAATTTGAAATTAACTTTGCTTTCAAAGGAACATAGTGTAGAATATAAACAAGTTTGAGTGACTAGAATAAGTTAGACGACAAATATCTAAACTATGAGGTTGCCACATACTTATCAATTCAATATTTTTAACGCTTTATATAATCAGATAGAATCGTAGGATTCTAACTGGCTTCCTTCTTGCTACTACACAGTCGGAAACTAATGCTTTAGAATGTTTTCTAGCTCTCATTTTGGCATATCTAAATATGTAGTTAGTAGTTATAACACTGAGGTCGCTGATAGAATGAAGGTTATAATAATAATAATCCATTGTTAAAACATTCCTTTTTAAATAGCAGATAGATGTCTTATCAAAATTTCTTTTGCAGTTGTACAATTGCTTAAATTATAAAAGCATTGAACTGACAATTACAGAAAAGTTATTGAAGTGAATTATTGGATTAACTGAGAACATATATTTTGTAAAACACTAGCATGGAATGCGCATTCAAATTTCCAATGATGCAAACCGTTCCTTATGCACTTGGCGAAGGGCACACACATATTTTTTGGAAAGATTCGGGAGAATAAGTGCTACGAATTGGGTAAAGAATTACATCAAAAACTGTTACATTTAATCAAATATGATTGGCGTTAACTTTTTCAGAATAAATTACATCTTAAATACTTTAAGTGTTTAAAAGATAAATCCTCGGATAAATCCAATAGGTTTTCTAACACCACAAAAGAAAGAAATCACCCGAAACTAAACAAAAAGGGAAAAAGTAGTTAAGTTACACAGAATAATAAAATACTGTATAGCAAATATAACAATATAAAAAAAACACAAAATCATGTTTGCTTGCATCTCTTTTTTGTGTATTTTTTCTAGACGTTCACAATCATGTTTTTTGCGATTGTAACGCAATCTGCTACGAATTGAACAAAAAAGTTTCAAGCAATTATAAAAATTTTTTTTTGATTTGATGCAGTGTTTTAGAGATATTCCGTTGTCTCAAGATAAAAAACTCACCTGTATATTATCTCCATCTCTTTTTAACCGATCAATTTGAAATTTTACAGAAATAATTTGTTTGACTAGTACTCGCATTTAAAAAAAACTTGACCCCTTTATAACAATTCTAACTAGAAAGACGGCCATCCTTCCGAGCATAAACACCTAACATTCGTTAAATATGTTCGTATACCTGAGCTCTGTTGTGTGAAAATTTGGTCTGTGAAAATTTGATCCAATTTGCTGTGATGGAACAGCATATGGGATCAGCAATTTGACATTTCAGGAACGTAATATAATGTTAATTGTCCACCTTTAGAAAAGATATTCCCACATATATTTCATTAAAAAGATGCTAAAGTATAATTCATTATTTTAAATAGAACCCCCGTATATGATGACGACATTATCAAAGATCTCTAACCGTACTCCATTCTTCTCCAGCAAGTGGGGAATGATGGCGTGTGGTATCATAAAAGTAATTTGTTTTATGGTTTTCAAGTTACAACCGTTTCTCATTAAAGATTGAAAAATCACCTACCCCACAGAAAGTATTACTACGTCCAAACACCTTCGTATAACAATAATTTTTTGTGTAGATTGCTTAAGACTTAAAGTCAAGATGTTCGCAAATTGTTTTCATCACCAGATGACAGGGCGATCACCAGGGAAGTATTGACTTTACCGTTTTCAAAATGATTTTTCTCGATTTTTTTAATGGAAATACGAGTACTGTAACAGCCCACTGGAGAAGTGGTTGTTCCTAAATTACTGTTGGGTATAGGGATATGGCAAGTATACAAGATATAATACAAAGTATGTTTTCGAAACATCTTAATGCTTAGAAACGTAGGTACTATTTATTATCTTTAATAATATGTGGTAGTACTGGCTGTACCTACGTTAGGACAAATGTCAAAATTAAGATGAAATAATGGGAAAACCAGCCAAGGGTTGATGAAAAGACAATTCCTTATTTACATGTATCTAAGCTTTCGCTGTATATTTTCTCTGATGAAGTTGAAAATATACAGCGAAAGCTTAGATACATGTAAATAAGGAATCGTCTTTTCATCAATCCTTTGCTGCTTTTCCCATAATTTAATCTTAATTTCGACCTTTGTCCTTTAATATTATATTATTTCAGTGTGCAAAACATTTGTAAAGAAAGTTCTCATGTGAATAACAACGTTGTGTTGTACTCGTAGATCTCCAAAACTGGTGGAATAAAAAGTGTTAAGAAAATAGGTTCCATTACAAAACAAACAACTAGTAGCAGGTGACGTGTTAATTATCATTAAATCGGTGTCTAATTATGCTATAAATCAGTAAATATGTATATTAATGCGAAGAAAATTGGCTTGTTTCATCTAACTCTATAATTATTTAAACAGTACGAAGGCGTTTGATTCTATTACGAATAAATGTTCTATTGTCTCTTATTTCAGGTCAATGCTTCGTTTGAAACCGAGAGTGCGGCCATACACTTAAAGGAAATACCGTCAAAGCAGTATCTGTTTTGAACAACAAAGCGACGGCGGAAATATAAAGATGCCACAATTTGGTGCAATATTCCATTAAATATAAGAAATTCGTACTGGTATTCTTTGTTTAAATGAAGAGCATCAAGGTCAAGTGAGAGAAGATTGAATCCTCTGGAATCCTGTGGTGTCGATTACTAATAATAGTGATGTCATGTTAACCCTTTATTCCGAAATATTTTTCCCAATTACATTCTTTATTAAGTGCTGTAATATACTCGAAAGTATTTCATAATAAAATTCTTTTCGATTGCAACTACTAAACCAAAGTTTTATTTTATTACAGTTATACTAGGAGAATGGTTATTAGTAAGCTGTTATTTTCTTCGAAATATAAAATGAGAATGCCATTTATTCGATATATCATACAGACTGGGCAGATTTCTTCACCTTTGGTTTACCGCAATGGGAAGTTTTCAATCACATTCTATTACCAGGAGATGAGCTAAGCAGCATACTTTTGAGAGGAAAAATAGGGACATAAACTAATAAATTTTTCATGTTGTATACCTTTATTATTGCAGGTACTCTTTACTTCTTGTTCTTGTATTCTATTCGTCGATCGATTAGAATCAAATAGAAAATAAACTACAGGGAAAAGTGTCATCGAAATATAAAATTATGGCTGCGTATCAGTTTCAACAGAGGACTAATTTTATATTTAGATGACATTCTTTTTTGTTTATTTTTTATTTTTAATCAGTGACAATATTTTACATTGACGATATACTATATGTGGTAATAAATCAGAATGACGAAATCCCTATTTGATTGCCTTCTAAAAACATAAACATTTGTACAAAGTTTAATAAAAATAAAAATCCTTTCCAGCATGATTCATAGGTAATCATTTACATAATTATTTAAACTAATTTAATTTATAATATTTCTGTATTTATATAATTAAATTAATAAATAGTGATATAGTTGATTAGATTAGACTAGATTAGATTAGGATTGGTATGGCCTCACTCAGATCTACTGTGATCCCCTTTTTCCTAGAGGGCGCTCTCTAAATTTGCCCTCTTAATTAGACCTATCATCTTTGAGAGCGGTTTCTTTATGTAGCTACTAGCTGTGGGTTTCCCCTCCCGTATTACTAGAAACCCTGTCCTCGCCAGGCCTTCATATTGGCACACCACATGAATTGGTGTTTCTTCCTCCTCTTGGCAGTAACTGCAGGTTGCATCGTCTGCCAGGCCTATATTGCACAAATGCCTATTCAGTCTACAGTGACCAGTCAAAAGACCTACATCATTTTGACAATCTTCCTGTCTTTTACTTAGTAGATCTCTCGTGAATTCAGGCCCTCTGCTCTTTTAGAAACTATTTTTGCCTGCCTTTGTCCCGTGATTTTTTGCCACGGCTGTCTGGACTGATTATATACCCATTCATTGATGGATTTTTTAATTTGCGATTTGGTAGTGCCAAAAGAGGGGTCGGCTCCAACGAGTGGCCTTGACCAACCTTGCTTGAAAAGTTTCATCCGCATAAAGTACACTTATTTAAAAAAATGTCAGATGATGATTTTGACCGATTCCTGGAGTTTTGTGAATGAGTGATGGAAATTTGTAATGCAGATGAAACATTTTGCAACTAATATGGTATTTTTTGGCGAAGCAACTTTCTGTTTAAATGGAACAGTCAATCCCCATACTTCCAGGTACTGGTCGAATGAGAATCCTGACAAGATTCATGAAGTCCATACTCAACATCCTCAAAAGTTGAATGTTTGGATTGGAATTGTTGAAAACAAGCTTATAGGCCTATTTTTTATAGAAGAAAATTGAATGGGGAAAAGTATTTGGATCTACTGAGAAAACCACATTATTCCTGCACTTCAACACAGTGGATAGTTGCCGCAAAGCTTTTGGATGATACTTTCCCAAATCGATGGATTGGACGTAGAGGATTCGTGGCCTGCACGTTCTCCAGACCTTAGCCCATTATAAATTTTTATCTTTGAGGTTTTCTCAAATCTCGTGTTTACGTTAGGCGACCAACTACTTTGCAGGAGTTGAGAGAAAGACTATCATTTCAATTTAGTTAATAATTTACAATAAATAAAATGAATTGTTCAGTAAATGTGAAGTGTTCTATCTCTCCAGTATTTCCAAATAATTGTGCTAAAACCAGTATGGCCGAATTCGGAAAACAAGGTCTATTATAATCTGCAAAAATATATAGGGTGTTCCATTTAAATAAAAAAAATAGAGGGTGTTTCCAGTTGAACCGGAAGTACAGTCACAACAACAAAATCGAGATCAGATGCATTATATTTTGTTAAACTTATCTGCAAAGTTCCATCAATACCATCTTCTCCGTTTTAAAGTATTTTGCTTGGTTCCAACCTTTATCTCAACCCTGTATAATCATAAACCGTAATAATAATGGCTTATTTAATATTTGACTTTAATGCGAACTTTCGGTTACAGCGTTGTAGCAATAATGTTATTACAATTGTAAAATGTAAAATTGCTATCCTCTTTAATGCAGAATAAAAGATATTTTATTTTCAATCGTTGTCTGCATACTCAGTAGTACCTACTGTAATCCGATTTCAAGGATATTTTAATGACCTTTCGCAATCCGGGTGGAATGGGAATGTAAAAATAGAAGACACAGTTATTAAAAATACTGTACTTTTCTCTATTCTCATCATCCGATGTGTTTCTTCGTACAAGTGGAATCTATCCGCAGAATGCGGCCTCATCGACCTTGCTTCATCGATGATGGAAAAGACGATCATTCCAACAATCGCATTTTAAGATGAGTAAGTTTAAATTGTGAGATCGCACGAATATTCGAGTGTGTAATATTATGTTATGTGACGACATATACCAAATTAAAGTTGATTAATCAAATTATAGACAGTAATAATCGATTTAAATATTTGCTTTTAGATGTTTATGGATATGTGGCCACAAATATTTGGAATTAAATGTTATATGTTTGATTATAAGGTGTAACTCTTTGATTCCTTTCAATTATGTAACGATTAGAACGTCATGGTGCTTTTTTATTTTATGAAATGGATAAAATAAATTAAAAGCATTACACTGAGAGCAATGAAAATGCCATTTTAACAATTTTTTGCAGTGTACTTGATATTAAATGTGTATGCACGGTGTACACTGCTGATTTAACCTAAAAAATGCAAAATAATAATGAGGCGTAGCGATATATAGACATATGTGTCATTATTAATGTTAAAGATAGTGTATAATGAGATATACAGGTTTCTCGCGGTAGCCGTTCGTTAGAAGTTTCCGTGGTTAGAAGAAACTTAGAACTCTGAATTTTGGACTTCAAAGTTAGTCAAGATGCTCTCTCATTTTAAAATATTTTCAAGGTCGCACCACTTCCGGTTATACCGGAAGTCGCCATTAATTCCTTTATTTTAAAATAAAACACGATATATTATCTAATTTTTTAATTTCTAAGAAAATTTCATGATGTGTTCCATCGGTTTCCCTATACCTATTTTCATTTGTTTCTGAGATATCTTGATTATTTTGAAAATTTTGAAATGTGTAGCCCTATTTTCAATACTGCGCCTTTTACCCATTTTCGATAGGTGGTAAGCGCTTCTAGGGTGGATGAAAGCATAAGAATTGTACTTTCGAAATCCACATTGACAATTTATTTATCGTGTATAGGGTGTCAAAGTTTTGATGATCAATGATACTTTCAAAGTTGGAAAAGTTTTTTTTTTTAAAGTGACAGCCTGTATATTATTACGTGATCGGATGTAGAATTTAATTTTGCGTTGATTCGCTATGCCTTTTCCGATACCTATTTCTAACGGTTTTCTTGTTATTTTCCATATTTTCTATTTTCATGTGGTGTTTGGTAGAAACCGGAACATCATTTATCTTTCGAAACAAAAACAATATGATGACAATGGCAGAAACTCACCTTAATTAGAACACTAAACAAAATGGGAACACAACAAAATTTAGAACGCAAATGGAAAACATAAAAAACTTGGAACATAAACACAAGAAATACTAAATTAATGCAAACGAAATCATTACAATAATTGTTCTACATGACCGCTATTTTGGTTCAAACACAAAATAACTCTGCCACATACTCCTTGCGTAACAGATTTCCGAAGTTCGTTGGGTCTTAGATTTGTAATACGGTTCAATAATTCCTCTCTAGTATGTACAGGCCTAGAGAACAACTGTTCTTTTATACGGCCCCAGAGTGAAAATCCGAAGGGCGTCAAATCGGATGATCTGGGTGGCCAGTTCCAGGGTCCCTGCGACCAATCCATGCGATCCTTGAACATCAAGATCAACTCCTGATATACAGCTATAGTGGAATGTCCTGGAGCACCATCCAGTTGATACCAACTGTTTGCTCTATCACGTGGAGGAAGAGCATTTAGGAAATCACTAACAATTCCTTTGAGTATCTTCAGATATCTAACATCATTCAAATTTCCATCGTACACTTGATATGCTACTCTATTGTCCATAATTAAACAAAAAAAAAGTTAAAACTGAAGTGGTCCTGGTGATTATTGTCCCTTATGACATGTGGATTGTATTGTGCCCAGTACTGATTATTTCGGCGATTTATAATTCTTTGGCTGCCTGCCCTTATGAAGATATCTCGGATCTTCGCTTATTTTTATGCACATGAACTCGCAAAAGTCTTGCCTCAGCACCAACACATAATCCGTGCACAGTTATCTCAGAAAAAGGATGCATTTTATGTTTTCTTAATATTCTGTGGATAGATGCTCTTGAAATACTTACACAATTCCAACGCTGCTGTAATTCACCTCGTTATCTTTATTATCTATTAAGGGCTTTGGGTAATTTCGAGTTGCCCTTACACTTGCAGTTGCCATAAATCGAGCTTCGATTTGTACAAATTTTTCGGGAGCCGTTGTTAGTAGGTCCGGATATCGTTCCTTAAATAATTGTATGTTCGTCTGACAATTCGTCCACATTCACCATGCGTACAAAACAAATTTAACAAATCATTATCGGAATATTCTTCTATATTCTCCATTATAAACTGCAGTTGAGAGAGCTAACAAAATCGCTAGAATTGTAAATAGATAAACACCTCACGAATGTGTGGACTTAAACTGCTTTCACACAAAATCAGCATTGTTTCAATTCCTATCAAAATCAATGCTTACTGGAATTTTGTTGGCTTTTGATAGAAATTACGGAATAACAAGAAAACCGTTGGAAATAGGTATAGGGAAGGCATGGCGAATCGACGCAGTATTAATTTCTGCATCCGATCATGTAATAATATATTTCACATTTGAACAAAATTTTTCAACTTTGAAAATGGTGTAATTGGTCATCAGGTTTTTGACAGATGCAATAAATAAATTGTCAATGTGGATTTCGAAAGTACCACTCTTATGCTTTCATCCACCCTAGAAGCACTTACCACTAGTCGAAAATGGGTAAAAGGCATAGTATTGAAAATAAGGCTACATATTTCAAAATTTTAAAAACAATCAAGATATCTCAAAAACAAATGAAATAGGTATAGGGAAACCATATATGGAACACATCATGAAATTTTATTAGGAATCCAGAAATGAGATAATATACTGCCTGTTTTATTTAAAATAAGGGAATTAATGGTGACTTTCGGCCTAACCGGAAGTGGTACGACCTTGAAAATATTTTAAAATGAGGGAGCATCTTGATTAACCCTGAAGTCCAAAAATTCAGAATTCTAAGTTTCTTCTACCCAAGGAAACTCCTAACGAACGGCTACTGTGAGAAACCCTGTATAGATAATGGCTGGTAGTCGAGTGGTTTGCACGCTTGGCTATCAGTGTGGAGTCCGGAGTTCAAATCTCTCTCTGGTCAATTACGATGATTAGGCGGGAGATTTGGCTCTGCAGCGGCCTGAAACGAAAGCTTAGGCATTACCTTTATATTTTTATAGACATCGGTTTCACTGTTTAGTTACACAACGTGATGCTCGTTATTTTTCATTCGTAGATATTGTTTATACATGGCTTTTTTTATTATGACGTAGCTGTATTTGAGTAAATATTCAAATGTAGTTCCATTAGTACCCTGTAATGGTTGTTTCCCCAATTTTACAGGCTTCCTGCCGCTCCGGTAAGGGAGACATTAACGTTTACTTTAAACCGGTAAGCAACAGTAGTCATTCATTATGCATTTAAACATGTCACACCTATTTAAAGAGAAACAAAATAAAAACCAAATGTAATAAAATGTTTAGTTACTATTAATCATTGGAATGAATTTTTATTTAGTTTGAATAGTATATTATAAACACCCTTTATTTATGAAAACTAAATTATTACAAATCATCCCAACCCGCGCTCCACCTAAAAAAGGTACTACATGATGCTACCTATTCTAAGTACTATATGGGTTCCATTACAATTGAAATGTTCCTACTCTAACTAGATAATTTCCCTACGATTCTTAATAACAAAAATATAATACAGTAGCCTCGCGACCATATGACTACATACTACTTTTGTGAAATGATGAAATATGTGAAAAAATATTAGTTCACACAATCGCGAGTCTACTGTAAATCAGTCAGCTATCAGTTATTATTAAATGCGCCAATGGAACGACTTTCGTTATCTCCCAGCATTCGCCAAGGACATTGACTATATATAATATACTTATATAAAATCAATGTCCACGGAGTAAGGGAAAACCATGGCAAAAACCTTACTATGGGAGGATCTGGGAAGAAGGCCCAGACCTTATTACTGCTAGCCGCAAATTACTATTATCCTTCTGAGAGTTGAAGAAGCAGCCTTCGCGTCTCCTTAAATTCTGATAGCTTTGCCGTCCTCGCGTAGCTGCTCCATTTTTCACACATTGGAAGTTGAAACAAGAAAGATGATGACCTAAAAAAACAAACAAAACCACAGCAGTACCTATTCTAATACTTAATAATAACTGAATCCTAATTATTCTAACCAAGAGTAATTAGATAAAGATTTGTATTTGAAATATTTGTAGTTTAACACTAATTCCGACAACTAAAGAGTATAAAATATTCATTCATAAACGGGCTACCCTACTAACTATCTAAATATCATGCCGTAACCTATCTGGTTCTTTAGCAACATTACTAAAAAATTCCCACCATTCGATCGACTCATTATCTCTAATATCTGTTTCGAATCGCGACTAATTTAACCCCCTAGCTAATGCCCTAACCTGCGTACGCGACCGCCACTCATCAGTGAGTGAACATTCAACTAAGACATGCCTAGCTGTATCTACCGCACCACACTCACAAAGCGAATCATTAACTCTCCCAATTCTACATCAATATGATTTAAAATTACCGTGACCTGTTATTAATTCTACCGCCTAATACGATAAATTAACCCTCATTTCCCTAAAACGTGTAACACTGCTGATAAATTTCCTAGTCCATCTCCCATTTAAAGTATTATCCCACCTACTCTGCCTGTCATTATCAAGGTTATTCCTAAACGCTTTTTTAACTACACTAGCCGAAATTAACCCAAATCTAATAATCGAGCTATCTCCCCTAGACACCGCCTCTCTCGCTAAACAATAAACTGTAAAACAGTAGCTAATACAACTACATACAGAATTCAGGACAAATAAATTTCTCATTATCTTTCTGCGTTAAGCCAATGCATATTTCGACATATCTATCACAAGAAATACAGAGTCGCATATCCATAATATCATCCGAATTGCACAAAAAAACAGTACCAACTTTCATCTAAACCGGGTTCCTCTTGCCAGGGACTGTCAAAGCTATCAGCATAGGAAATATCCTCACAATCATCTTCAGTGTCACTTGACCGTAGCATTTTCCCTTTGAATGCTTCTTTCTTCGATTGTGTAGGATTTCTTTTTCCTTGTTTACTGATTTTAGATTTTTTGTTTTGTTTTTGTTTTTAACATTTAGTTCTGGATCGTTTTCCGGACTGGCAGTTAATATTTTAGTTTTTTCAGGCTGACGATCTCTTCGTGCAGCTTTTCTAGGTGCAGTTTTCTGATATGATTTTATCATTTCCGGTCTAATTATTGTTGATTCTATTTGTTTCATGTGTGCAACTGAAATTTCATCCAAAGTAGATACAGAAGTTTGTAATTAGAGAATGAGCAAATGAATCTCTTATAGGAAGATACTGGTTTGATTAGTTAATCTTCTAAAATGATGAAGTTAGTCGATAGAAACTAGCACATGATTTGAAAGAACCGTTGAATTAGACATAGTAAATAAGCGTGGTAAGTTAGTAGATACATTTTGTTTAATGGGTTTTGGTTGAAGAATGGATAAATCTGATCTAATAGATGGACCTGGTAAGTTGTCAAGTAAAATTTGTTCAATTGCCCTTGGTGAAAAAATAGGTGAAGCTTAACTAGTAGATGGTCCCAGTAAGTTGTCAGCTATATCAAGTTCAGCAGGCATTTTTCTATCTGTCACGGATGAAGACAAATACTCATCTTCGCTAAATATTTCGGAATTAAATCGGTGAATTCCATATTTACGAAATCCACTCAGGATATTATCGTCATTAAAAGCTTGCGACATAACTTCTTTTACAAAACTAGGGATTTTATAAATGGTAACTGTTTTACCGGAATTTGACAACATTCAGTTGCTCATGGTGGCATTTTGTCTTAAATGGAGAGTAAATGGAAATATCTAATGGCAGTGAAATGCAATTGTTAATATTGTTCAATACTGAAATGGCTTTCATGGTTGTCTAATATTAATGTGGGGTTTTCTTAAAAGTGTGGGAGTATTTAACAAAATGCCTCATAAATTTTAAAAAAACTCTTAGCGGTCATCCAACCACTGGCAAATGCATCACCATCGGTCCTTCTGGACCTTCAGATATGAAAACATCATTCTATTTTACTCGCGGAAATATGAAAAATGGTGGTAACACATTTCCAATTTCATTAACAGCACAGCAGACTGTTACACGGGTACCTTGTAGTAACTTGTCCAACCTGACGAGATTTTTTTACTACCTAGTACTTTGGGACAACTTTATACTGTAGTACAACCAGTCTCGTCACAATTATATATTATTATGTGGTCGAAATTTATTTTTTTTCTCAAGCTTTAAATTATTAAAAAAGTCACCAACATTTTTCTTATTAAAGCTGGTAGCTCTTGAAAGACTAGTGGCATCGAGAGTTTTCAAACTTATCCCAGAATTTCGTTGAAGAAATCCGCGAAACTAATCTTTTCCTGATGATTTATTTTTTATCCAACTAGCAGGAATTTTTTTGGAATTGTCTGCTTTCCTGGTTAGTCCGTAATTCATTTTACTGCAAGTTAACAAATAACACACTTTTTCTTCGTACACAGTAAAAATCTGGGACTGTGTAGTCTTTCTCTATCGTGTTTAGACTTACGTAATGTAGTTCTGTCTATGCCATATTTGATGGCAGTCTTTCTGATACCAATACCATTATCTATTTCCTCCAGAGCATTTGATAGAGCCTCCTTTTTAAATGGCAGAACCTTCTTTTGGTTTACAGCGAAATGGCATTTACACTGAAAAGCAAAAACAAAAGTTGCTAATAAAATGAAACAGCAGAAGGTAGGGAGAGTTGATCCACTAATCATGTCTCCCTCCTCCTGACGGCTCAAATCGCCCTCATATCCTATTATACGTTTCATGAGATATTCCATAAAAAAAAGTGCAAGTTAAAATATTTATATTTTCTTAATCTACAACAACAATACTTTAATAAAATAACAAACAAATTTTCTCATACCTTGATATATGTAAAGATAATGATCAAATAATTGAGTTTCTTTTTTGAACTGTAAACGTAACCTAATATTTCACACTATGTTTTGCATTTTGCAATTTGGTGAAGACGTGCCAAAATGCTTCCACCTGCGTACGCAGTTTTGATATTATTTTATCGAGTGCATGCTACTTCTGCGCCTGTCAGAGTGCACACACCGACGTAAAACAGTGTGTAAGGCGCTGAAATGAGATTAAGCAATTGGGCGCGGAAGTAGCGAGAGTTAATACTAGTTAATTGCAAGCGCGAAAATGGGAGGCGCGGAAGTGGCAAGACACCACTTTATCCACTTAGAGATTACTTAAGCTAAAATGGTTTCCCATTATGATGGTGATCCCAGCAGTGCGGTAGATTTTAAATGAAGCAGGAAGTTGATAATGGATTTTGGAGGATGACGTAGTGCATGGTCAGCAAGGTCGCCCGATCTAGCATTATTAGCTTCCTCTGTTTGGGAATATGTTGAACTATTGTATATTAGAAAACATTCACAACATCGAGTATGAAAGAGCTGCTTTTCCCCAGCAATGAAGATTTAGGCAACAGGTTAATGTGTTCTCCAACGATAAAAGTGGACATATCGTAGAATGCTGTAACATAACTTGGGTATTTGCCAATTTTTAATTTGCTTTATTTAGCTTTCATAATGCTCTATTTCGACAACTATCAACAACAGAAAGTGTAATGTAAGTTTGAAAGACAACTCCAAACTGTATCAGTTGACGTAAAGGTATACAGGGTGTTGCATTTGATTGCTATTAAGAGTTTCGTAGATTTAAGATCTTTAAAATTAAGATGTTTTGTATCCATTGTTTTACACTAAAGATGTATTAGGTCTTTATCAAAAATTTATCAAAGCATACTAGTTAATAAAGCAGATTTAATTTTTAAAAATATCGTGCGAATAACGTTTTTTTTTGTAAAAGTCCAAATATTTTAATAGTTATTAAATTTTATCATAGGGCATATTAGACAATTATCGCTTCTGGTGAGTTAAGAAATCAAATGAAATGCTTCATAATGCATTGACAAAACCGAACATCCCGTATATGTTAAAAGAGTTCAAGAATACTTGATTTTCAAACAACATTCGCTTAAAATGTTTTTCGATTAAGTAATTGAATAAAACTTGAAAAATGTCAGACGATGCCAGATTTTTCGTCAGGTGAATGCCTCCATTAAGTATGAAGAAAATAATTTGAGCTATTTGCTCAAATTAAAAGAAAACATCCAAACAAAATAGAACGCAAGCGTATGTTTGGAAGAAATGATTTGCATTATCCAATTATTATTAATTATTATTATGCAGCACATGTCAAGGTTGTAATTTTGGTTACGTAAGGAGATGACTTATTATCGTCTGTTCATCGATGCAAAATTACGTAATTGGTATATAAATAATTATCATTTAAGTTTTATTCGTTAAATATAAATCTAGACGCTTACTAACGTGATACTTCTCTTAAGCTTGGCGTGTGAATGTATTAGTACGTTTAGATGTTAATGCGTTTAATTTTTATAATTTATTTTATTATTTCTTCTTGGTGGTAGCGGACTTTAATTAATAATAAGCTTTAATCAAATAAAATAATGAAATATATTTGACGTTTCGCTGTAGTATACTACAGCTTTGTCAATTTGTGACTCAGTACAAACTGCAATTTAATATTCTTTTATAAAAGAAAGTCATGCGCGCAAAACGGCCAATTGAAAAAGATGCCGTGGGCCCCGCTCCACAATATTACGTTCCAAAAAAGCATACATCTTTTCATAATAGGTATATAATAATAATGGTGATGAAAAAATTCTAATGTATGTGTGCGTGAGTTAGAGTTAACTCAGGTGTCTTTGGTATCATATCTTTGTTATGTACTCATTTAATTCCTCTATAGTAAACATCTTCCATTTCATCAAAATGTCATACACAAATCTCATAACCGAAATACCATGTATTTGGACCAACTACAACTTCGGAAAGGTTCCGTCGACTAATGCCGAGAAGTCATCGTTTTTTTTAAATTGTGTTAATTATGTAATCCTTAAATCGTTTTCCTCCTAAACTGTTAAGGATGTCTTTAATAATTCAAAATTATAATTTGGCGATGCAGACAAAAAATAATGACAGAATCTCTCTTTCAAATGGCTAAGCTAAAAATGGCTTTTGTTTGCTACTTCATCAGAGACACAATTATGGAGAGAAATTATAAGAAAGTTGAAACAACAACTTTGAAAGACAAAACCTGGGTTACATTTCAAGACTTACCAATAAAATTCAATAATAATCATATTAGACTTAAGAAAAGTCAACACAACACTTTAAAATAAGAAGGTAACGGTATGATCTATTTTCAGTAAAATTATAGTCCAGGTTTTTAGACATTAGCTCCGCAAAAAATTCTGATAATTGAATCTTCAGGCTAACGCTCGCGTTTCGGACGACAAAAACTTGGTTTTATACTTAGGGAACACCCTCTGACATAATCCAATAGAAAATTCAATTATCAGGATTTTTTGCGGAGCGAACCCGTTTTTAGTTTTTAAAATTCTTGGACTATTACTAACGTTTAAATAATGAATATCTAAGTTTCTACAAGGAGTGACACATATCGAAACTGCCAAATGAAAAAAGAAATGGCAAGAAAAGGCAAAAAAGCTACGAAAGTTTGAAGATTTGAAAGAGACATCCTGTCTTTATTTTTTGGTTGCATTCCAAAATTATAATTTTTAACTCTATAACAAGCACAACTACCTCTACCCATTTTCATGGTTTTAAGGATTTTTAAAGGGAAAATATTAAGATATACCTCATATATTATTTGGTGATTAGTATCATGGTATCGTAGATCATGTTTCCTTTCAAATAAGAGTTTTGCAATGGCTGTGAGTTTGTTTAAATTAATAATTGCATTAACAGCAATGTAATTTTCAATAATAATTGAATTTCCATAAATGGTCGTTACATAATATTTGTTTATGTTTCTATAAACATCTTGTATACCAATCAAAGCTGTTTTCAATCTCACAATTTACTTCCATTGATTTTCTATTGTAGACAAAGCGCGCACTTACTTGTGCATGAGATATGCAATTCCACGTAATTTCTTATTAAAATATGTTTTCTTCATCATGACTGTTACACAATGTTATATTAACGTTTTCTTTAATCGTTCACATTTGATTTAAACTACAAGAATGTGGATAATAGTAGTTCAAATATTTTAATGTACAATGTTCTTTCCATAGATCTCTTGCTGGATTCAGACGACCTTAAAAGGTCATTGTCTAGATATATGTGTGTATGTACATAATATTATAATGAAGTGTTTTTTCAATTACGCCGGAATCATTTGGAATACTACCGTACGCAAAGCCAAAATGAATTGCGGTGGTGGTAAATGTCAGAAGAGATCCTATTATGATGCACGCAAATCATGCCGTATAAAAGAAGACGGTATTTATTTTAAAACCTCAGTTGATTACCTACGAACAATACGAACTGCACGAACGTTCTACTACCTTAAAAACTAATTATGAAATCGGTAAGTTAAATAACTTTTTTACTTCGAGTTAGTATTACAATTGCTCCCTTTTCGAAGATAATTCTTGTCGCCTTTCTGGTCGCTGCAGCCTTAGCAGCACCACAAGGAAATCCTGATAAAGACGCTACTATTCTTAGGAGCGATTTCGATAACATTGGCGTTGGCGGATATAAATATGGGTAAGTTGATTTTAGAACTATATACATTTATGGAAACAACCTAATTATCTCTTCACCCTTCAGTTATGAAACCAGTAATGGTATATCAGCAGAAGAGGAAGGAAACCTTTTAAATGAGGGTTCAGAGAATGAATCAATTGCCGTTCGTGGTAAATATTCCTTTGTCATAGACGGTGTTACGTACACGGTTACTTATGTTGCCGACGAAAACGGCTTCCAACCAGAAGGTGCTCATATTCCGTCATAAAGCCATTTTCTAACCGCCGAAGAAATAAGTACTACTCCTCCTACGGGTGTCGCTGGTCGACAGTTTCCACGGAACTGCCATTTAAAGCATTATTTATGTTTATAACGTACAATTTATATATTTTTAAATAAACTAGTGAAACCGATATCTTTTTCGTTTCTGTTTAGTACAAAAGAAAACTACAAATAACAATTTTAATACAGAGTACACTCGTCTAGGACCTGACCAGCTCTTTAAGTAGTTGGCCAGATGAGGTGAAACTTGAACCACAGGAGCAAGTCATGAAGAATTGTAGAACCGATCGACGAGAAAGATTTTGACGCACCTTGTTATTTTCACCCTTAGTGGGGTGGAAATGTGTATACCGTTTAGAAACAGGTCCACCTAATAGGCTAGGTACAAAAATACTTTCATTCAATCAAATATGCAAATTTTTATTTATTTTTAATGCTGTAATAGTACTCTTGGTAATAGTATCAATAAAAATAATTGGCTCTTTTTAAAAATCAATAAGAAAATAATACAATTATATGTATTGATAAAACCTCTAGAATAGAATAAATATATATATATATATATATAGGAAAACTTAATTCAAATTCTTGGTATTCGCTGACGAATACCAAGAATTTGAATTAAGTTTTCCTAGAATTTTTGGCGAAGAATATTAAATATCATTTATATATATATATATATATATATAATTGGTAATTAGCAGTAAACTGCAGAAAAATGTATCACACAATTACCACTATGGACAGACACGTGTTTCGCTTTTCCAAGCTCCTCAGTGCCCCTCGGTGGTAACTGTGTGTAAACGCCAACGCGTATATATACTTAGATAGTGGAAAATGTATTGAATGAGAGTATTAAGTTATTAAACTCTTAATATTTGCGAAGATTTTGCTAATTTAGTCAATTTAGACCTACAATTTTGTTTCATTCGAAACTAATTAATGTAGGTTGACTTTTAAGCCACTAAATTTGCGCTGTTGCGCACTTAATAATTGGTAATTAGCAGTAAACTGCAGAAAAATGTATCACACAATTACCACTATGGACAGACACGTGTTTCGCTTTTCCAAAGCTCCTCAGTGCCCCTCGGTGGTAACTGTGTGTAAACGCCAACGCGTATATATACTTAGATAGTGGAAAATGTATTGAATGAGAGTATTAAGTTATTAAACTCTTAATATTTGCGTTTACACACAGTTACCACCGAGGGGCACTGAGGAGCTTTGGAAAAGCGAAACACGTGTCTGTCCATAGTGGTAATTGTGTGATACATTTTTCTGCAGTTTACTGCTAATTACCAATTATTAAGTGCGCAACAGCGCAAATTTAGTGGCTTAAAAGTCAACCTACATTAATTAGTTTCGAATGAAACAAAATTGTAGGTCTAAATTGACTAATCCTTTTTTTATACACACAAAAATAGCAATGAACTAAATAAGATCTTTTTAAGATCCGTATAGAAAGAAACGGATCCAGCTCAGGATACGGATCTTTTTACTTCACGGATATCCGCGGATATGGATACGAATATCCGACACATCACTAATTCCAACATATCGTCGTCTAACTCCCTATCTGGTCTGTAGGTAACACTAAATGAACTTAAGAATGGATCGGAACTAGGAATGAGTTTGTGAAACAGATCTTCTTCTATTCCTTCCGCACTAATTTTTCTGATGCCGCGTTTATGATATCATCTGATATCCTTATTTTTCGATTCTAGACCTGACTGAGTAAATCCTAAGGCAGCGAGTTTGGCGAATGGGATGTGTGGCTGGATGGAAGACCAGAGTCTTGACTAGTCCCTTTTGGCATTAATACCAGTCTGCAGAGCGTTGGAAAAAGGTGGGGATTGAAACCACGCACAATGCACTGGATATACACTGCAGTGGCAAGACCCATGTTAACCTACGACTGCCTGGTTTGGTGGACCAAGACTACGCAAAAGCAGGCTATTGCTAAACTCGCAGAGGTTGACTTGCCGGTGCATTACTGTAGCTGCAAAAAGCTCACCGACAGCGGCTTAGAAACCATGCTAAATCGATCTGCCTGATATTTATATTAAAGAAAGAATGGAGTTTACAAATTGAAATGCGGTGGAAACTGCAGAACCCAAATACTCTTGGGCATGCCGCAATAACAACCGAAATCACAGACCCTATCTTTGAAATGGGAAGTGACATGATCATTTTCAAGTTCTCCTTTCACAAACCCTTGAAGATTGTTCTGGACTAGGAACAGTGGAGAGCCAAACAGAAACCAGGGATTCAAAATCAAAGCTGGTGTGCAGTTGAGTCAAGAATAATCACAAGTTTAGGAGTTGAAATATGTACAATTTACTTATTTTAAATGGAATCATATGTTTTTCCTTAACTCAATGAATTCTAAAAATTATTTGAATACAATTTTCACTAAAGTTCTCTATCCCTAACTTCAACTGTTTTCGAGATATTTACGATTTTGTCATAATTTTGACGTTTTCATCTCTTTCGAAAACGTACCATATTTTGCAAACCATTAAAAATAATGATGTCATTTTACTAGTACCCAAGAAAAATAGTTATCCGTACCAAGACTGTCAAAAGAACTACTAAATTGTATACAGAGTGTTCATAAATCGATTGTCAATTCGGATACATTTAACCTTAGAAAATTCATTTTTTTCAAATGTAATATTATATTTCTAATTATGCCATTCAATGCAGAAATAAATTCTTTGTCGATAGGTATAAAAGATGCATATACCTATTCCTAGTCGTTTTCAAGATATCAACCATTATTTATTCGGCTATGAAAATTTTAGTACAATTCTTGCAGTGGGCTATGAAAATGACAAGTAGGCTTGACAATCATAAAAGCAATGTTACTTTACATCATCATTAAGATCTAATTTTCCCATTACTGATCCATGGTTATAATGTTGTGGTTGATAGGAGTATTATAAAAGATATTTTACATATTGCTTATGTAGAAGGGAATAGATGATACTCAATAATTTAGAGATGCCAGATCAAGGGTGGTATTTATCGCATTAAAAGAATAGATTACAATAATCATAAAAAATTATTGAACTTAATATAAAATAACTAAATAAAAATAAATTATTCAAAATGTCTGCCGTTTCTTTCTATGCATCGCTCTATTCTGCCCTCAAAGTTGTTATGAACTCGAACTAGCTATTTTCTGCTTATGGATCTACACGTTTGCTTTATTCTTATCTTCATTTTTTTCTCCACTTTGCGGACGATTTTGATAAACAATATGTTTCACCTTTCCCCAAAAATAATAGTCTAAACATGTCAGATCTGGTGATCTAGCTAGCGATGAAATTTCAGATCCTCCCAAAATCCATTTATTTGGAAACATTTCACTTAATTTTCTCTCACATGTACAGCAACATGTGCAGGACAACCATCATGTTGGAACTACATATCTCTTCTTGTTTCTAACGGCATGTTTTCGAGGATCACTGACAATTCATTTATTAAAAAATTGCTGTACACATTCCCATTTACCGTTTCTTCAAAGAAGTAGGGTTCAATTACTTGGTCACCAAGGATGCCGCACCACGTGTTTATGCTCCACACATTTTCACATTCAGTGTGGATTTTCGTGTAACCAATAATGTAAATTATGATGATTTCTTTCACCATTACTTTTAATTGTTGCTTCGTCTGACCACAATACTCTTCAAAAAAATCGAGAATCCGCAATTAATTTTGTGTCTGCCCATCGACAAAAACGGATCCTGGCCTGGAAGTCACCGTCACCTAATTTTTGACGAAGCGAGATATGGTACGAGTGCATTTTGTGGTCATTAAGAACTCGGCATACGCTCACATGGCTAATGCCTGACTCTCGTGCTGTATTGCGAGTGCTTGTCTGAAGATTATGATTTTTGCGCACATTTCCTGTTTGTGCTTCCTTGTGAATGCTTCTGCATTTGAGAATGCCATATTAAAAAATAATTCATAATACTTGAACAACAAAAAATAACAAAATAGCGCCTAACAATAAAGCAACAACAACAAGAACAACTAATAATAAAAATTCGACTATAATAGGGAGACTAGCAAAGACAAGTTTGACACTTTTGGATCTGAAACGCTGTTGCTTTGATAACTGTGAAACTTTCACAGCCTACTGCAAGAAATGTACTAAAATTTTCATAGCCGAATAAATAATGGTTTGATATCTTAAAAACGACTAGAAATAGGTATATGCATCCTTTATAATATCTACCGACGGAGAATTTATTTCTGCATTGATTTGGGAATCTGCATTAGGAATATAAAGTTACATTTGAAAAAACATGAATTTTCTAAGGTTAAATGTATCCGAATTGACAATCGATTTATGAACACTCTGTATACAATTTAGTGGTTCTTTTTGACAGAATTTGGTCCGGACAACTATTTTTATTGGGTACTTGTAAAATGACATCATTATCTTTATATGGTGCGTTTTCGAAAGAGATGAAAAACTCAAAATTTTGACAAAATCGTAAATATCTCAAAAACGGTTGAATTTAGGGATAGAGAACTTTAGTGAAAATTGTATTCAAATAATCTGTAGAATTCGTTGAGGTAAGAAAAAACATATGATTCCATTTAAAATAAGAAAATTGTTATCCACTTCCGGTGTAATGGAGCGTTTCCGGAAGTAAAAAATATTTTCACGTAATTCTTGGGTGTGGGGTTTTGTTATTAATTTTTTTTGTCTCATTAGTCTAGCTGCAGTAGGTCGCGAGAAAAAGATAGTGGACGAGTGGTCTGAAACACCCTGTATATGTAAAATCCCTAATCATAAAGAATATACGGTATTGGGGCAACATGCCACCGCATACTAAACAGAAGTATTAGCAATAGAAACATGCGCCCGCAGAGCGTTGCGAACGCAACTCAAGGGTCAGCGGATAAATATCGTATCGGATAGCTTAACGGGCCTAAGGATACTAACATTTTTGTATCTGTATTGGACATCAGTAACAATTGTCAGCTTTTGCAATATATATTGTTTAACTAAACTAAAAATAAGATGCATGTAAATACACAGATCAGTCCAATAAATAAATATAATTATAATGACATAGAATATGCCATAGAACAATAATAGAAGTTAAATAAGTAAAAAAAGAGTAAGAAACAAACAATTAATGAAATTACTTCTTCAGTTCTTTAGTTTATTTTTTCCCCAAAGAATTTGCAAACAAGTAGAGGGCGTTCTCCAGAAGGCAGTTCTTGTCCTCCTTGAAAGCCAAACCCTTCGAAAGCCCGAATTCTGGCCGGCAGGTGATACAGTTTTAAACTTATGTAGTTACTTATTATATTGTAGTTGTTATTCTTGATCTGTTGAATCGAATCGATGTCGGTTCAGTACCAAGTTATCTCGACATCTTGTGGAATAACTGTGACATTTGGAGCCTTTGGGAAAGTTGCTACGTGGCAAAGGATACACACCAAGCAGGTAAGTATAAAAACGGAAGAAATGATAAGTATTTAGTATTGTTTGAAGATGCTTTTGCAGCTTTCACGAGAGTCTGCCATCGTCATTGCTCGTAAAGTCACTTTTTGTTTTAGAAGAACAACTTCGGACTCAGTTGAAGAGCTCCAGACCAATATGTCGTAGCTCGCTCTAGCATGGAAGATGGCGAAGTTGTTCTTGCGTAAATTGAGGGAATCCTAATTCTTCGAATCACATGAAACCGCGCTAGATAATTTAGTGATAAAGCTACTGATATGTGTATCTCACTTAAGATTATTATTTTTTTTTTTACCCAGGAGAAAATCCTTAATGGACTTAAGATTATTAGTGATCGTTATGGGCTGGTAAATCGTTCACGTAAACCAACGATCAAAACATGAGATACCCTTCATTAAGGATACCACGACACCATACAAAGCAGCTAATTTTTTAGTTTTTAGGTTTTTAATTATTGAGAGCATTTCTTCTTCATTTACATTTCTTAAGAATATGGAAGCTAACGGTTGATATTAATTTACTAACAATAAGTAGATTTTTTGGAGCTTTGTGTTGGCCGATTCATATTTTCAGAAATTAAATTACCGATTTTTATGAAATAGCTGTTGAATTCTTCAGCTGGAATAGTAGATTCTTTTGTTTGTTGTTTGCTTTGTTTTGGTAAATGACCTTCCAGCCTGTTCCCAGTGAGAACAAGTTGGTTACATTTACGTGAATTTAACGTTGTATTGGTTGAAACAACGTTAATGGTTATAAGTAACACGTTATTATATAACCAATTTTTAACTATACATTGAAGAAACGTTTATTAACTAAAAAATGTAACGGATAGTTAAATTTAACTAAAATAACACGTTGTAGTTGCATCGTTTATTTTAGGTTATAAAACAACTATACAATATGAGAAATTATTAACTGAAATGTAATCCATAGTTTAAATATAACTAAAATAAAACTTATAGTTTCACTGCTTATTTTACGTTAAAAAACAACGTGGAAATATGAAAATTATTAACTGAAATGTACCGCATAGTTTAAATATAACTAAAATAAAACGTTTAGTTACACCGTTTACTCTGCGTGAAAGACAACGTTGAAAAATGAAAAATTAGTGGCTGAAATGTAACGCATAGTTTAGAATAATTAAAATATGAAGTTGTAGTTTCACCGTTTACTCGTTGAAAGACGTTTGAAGACAACGTTGAAAAATGAAAAATTTATAACTGAAACGTAACGCATATTTCAAGTACAACTAAAAATAAAACGTAGTTCACCATTTACTCTACGTTAAAAAGCAACGTTGAAATATGAAAACTATTAACTGCAATCCAACGCATAAGTATAAGTATAGTTAAAATAAAATGGTGTTAAATTTGTTGTTTTAAGATGTGCTTTTGCATGAATGAATGCAAAATGTATTTAACAATAGGTAACACAATTATTGTATTAAAACTGCACTACTGATGAATGTATCATCCCTCCCCCATTTCAAATAAACTCTTCCACCTCTGTTGCGCATCTGCAACGTGCACGGTGCACTTGCAGTTGCTGCAGTTACTTGTCTACTACGCTAGTCTAGTGTTAGAACTTTCTTTATCTTTTATAACAAAGTTTATATTAATATTGGATACGCAACAATCAGTGTTTTAACTAAACGGTGAGTAGCTAGGTACCCCATCAATTAAGTCTATCCTGGTTATATTTGCATATACGACGCACATTGCACGTATAATTATGTATATGCATATACACAATTGGCAAAACAGCATAGAGTAGCCATCTTAAAATAAGAACACTAATGTCAGAAAATTTAACTATATTCTAAAATTTGTTCTTGAGGAACTGGTTCTTAGTATACACCACCTTCTTACTTTATTTTCAAATATATAGGTTAGCGAATGCTGATGGTTCAAAATCTGGATTCTTGTGTAAAAGAAATTATTCTAATTACTGTTACATGACGTCGTTGCAGTGAAGCATAACTGGAAGGGAAGGAACATTAGTTTTCACAAAACGGGAACCAGAGATAAATACGGACCTATAGTAACAATATACAGTGAGTATAAAATCTTTCATTCGTTGTAATACAAAAATCTAGGAAACCAATCAAAGTAAACATTAACTTATATATATATCCCTAAAATTACAGCCTGTAGTCCTTGGTGTTACTTATGATACCTGTTGTTTGAGTCTTCCATTTAAAGTTACAATAAACAATACATACATACAGCAGAAAGTGCAGTGAAGGACTGGTTGAAATATACGCCCCAATGGACTGTTTAGGTAGAAGACCTGGATGTGCAGAAAAAGGGAAAATGTATATATCTATAAATGAAATGACCTCGTTACTTTCTTATTTTGGTAAAGAATTCTATATCTTTTATTATTATTATTGTATTATGCATTGTATATTTAAGTAATTAAATTTTAGTTTTTCTGAAGAAGCATTATGTTTCATTGAAGAGCTTATCATGAGTTCAATACTATGATGTGATCATTGAAGATTTAATTAAATAAAATTTAATTTAGTATTAGACATTATGACTTTTATCTATAACAATTTTTCGTTATCACCACATATTGTTGATTTTCATACATTCGGCACCTCACTAAATTACGCAGATGTGACGTTACTACTACGTGGTTATAAAGGTTGATATAGAATTTTCATTAACCCTTCGTTAGTGTGGTGTAGTTGCCATACCCCAGTATGTAGGCAAACATACTGGGGTATGCATACTCCACCACACTAACAAAGGGTTAACGTTGAGGTTACGTTACCTGTAAACCGATTTTTTACGTTTTACAGAGGTGGTTTATTAAACGTTAAAATACAGCTGTGCCTAAACGTTTCTATTAACGATATTTTCTATTAAAAATTAAACGTTAAAATAACATTAGCATAATGACGTGAAATAACGCTTAAAAAGTAACTTTTTGTCAACGTATTTTGTCGGGACA
Organism: Protaetia brevitarsis; assembly: GCA_004143645.1. Taxonomy (NCBI): domain Eukaryota; kingdom Metazoa; phylum Arthropoda; class Insecta; order Coleoptera; family Scarabaeidae; genus Protaetia; species Protaetia brevitarsis. The sequence goes on from RXPK01002533.1 coordinate 29,226, forward strand.
TAGATATGTCGCTTCGACGTGTTTAAAAACGTTACGAAACGTTCGGATACCGTTATAACAACGTTTTCTTAACGGTTATGGTCTATGGGTTCTATTCTCACTTAGCGTATAATATTTGTCATTTTTTTTACGTTGAAAGCTGTCTATATTACTCGGATATTCTCTTTTATATTTCCTATACAGGTTACCTAAAGCTGTTCTCCGTTTCCGTTGTTCTTGCTATCGCCTCCAGGGCCTACACTGTCTTTCTTTGTTTATCCAATTCCTCACTTCTAATCAGTTGTGCCCCCAGATTTCTTCACGCTCAAAGTGATTTCTATTTTAGGGAATGCTCCTTCTATCAGACGCACCAAGCAGTCATGAAAACACGAAAACGAATTAGAACTCGCACAAGACTGACTCCACCATTCGCACAAAACGGTAGATATTGTTGACTGTTTCAAAATGAATTAGATCTAGGTGTTTAATTAATTAATTTCTCCTATAAATTATAATATTCTTTTTGTTGAAATAGGGGTTATAACGCCAACCAGCTTATCGCCAAAAATAAAAAACAAAACCAAACATACTGCTGGACTCCTCCGGAAGGTTCCAAGATCTTTACCTGTCATCCAGCGGTCCCGCCGGCTTCCAGTTGGAGGACGGGTGGGTTAACAAAAGTCGAAATCAAGGCGCCACCCGCTTTAAGAATTACCCTGTCGAGCGTCCGCCAAAACGGGAAATTCGGAGATAGTAAAAACACAGGGGGAAGTCAGCGTAACCGCAGGACGAAAGAGAAAATAAGAAAACACGAAACTACAAATTTACGTGGTAATGTAAGTAATAAGTTTATTGAATATAGTAAAATTTGCGCAATTCAAAGGAAAAGAAATGTTAAAGGTAGTAATTATTCCGGAAAATAAATGTTGTATAAATGTAGACGAGTACAGACAAAATAAATCGGGCTCGAATAAATGTCGAGTTCCTTAAGCTAAATAAACGTAACCAGATTACAAAAGTAATCTTCAATACATACGGATGGGTTTCGCACGCGTAACGTTGATGATCATCGCAGTTCTAGCGCTAACAATATCTCCACCGTGGTGAGTTTAACACTCAACCACATCGACAACGATAATATGTATACAAGGTTTAAAATAAAATCTATATAAAATATAAAACAATTACGTAATATCCTGAAGGAAAAAAAACATAAACATGAGCCCCCGATGCCTTAGTTGGCTTCTTTAACAGGAAAAAACAATATGGCTCTACGCTGCCGTTTAGGCGAGCATTCAAAAGGTAACTAACGGCAATAACTAGGTAAAAATTTTAAAAAAACAGGCCTGACTCGTTTCGCTGGCGTCCCTGAAGAAACGTGCCGGCTTCCAGCATTGACGCCCCCCCCCCCGATAAGAATTCGGGTCCGTCTCCAGCTCGGTGAACTCGCACAAAAGAAAAACGCAGGCAGAGTGCGGTGGCTAGACCCCAGATGGCAGGTTCGAGTTGGACAGCACCAAAGGTCCAATCAGGAGAAAACATCACCCCCTCGAGATTAGGTATCGGAAAATATGCCTTAAAGGCTCACAGCTTACAATAATACGTGGGTAGGTTACCCGTAGGTGGGGAAAACCAACACACAAAAGAACCTGTAGGTAACCAAAGACTTAGAAAACATAAAGAGACAGAAAAAAAACTCGTACCTTGCGTCCAAGCGGTCACGGAACTTCACGTTCAAAAACACGTGGGCGGTGAAAACGTAGGTCGTCAGATGCCCCAATCCGCCTAAGCGATGCGAAACGCAAAAATTTCCTAAACCATCAAAACAAATGCGATTCCGCCAGCAACACTCGCAAAAAGCGCCCTAAATCCGCATACTCAAATGCGTTACTTCCACCCAACAAAATGGCAATTGCGCACGAACCAAAACGCAGGCCTGCACACTCAAGCGCCAGCACGGGATGACCAGGAACGCGGAAGATCGTTTCGAACCTTTTTCCGATAAAACGACAATTCTAGAAAAATCGATGCCGGAAACGACGTAATTGAAACCCCGAAGCAAAACGCTCTCAAAACATCTCCCTAGACGATACAAAGTACTCGCAGAAAAGATAACTTGAAGAGAAATTTAGGAAAGAGAAGTTGGTAGCCCCACTCTACGAACGAAACCGACGTAACAACGGTACGCGCTGTCAAAACAGCTGACAGGCAAGTAACAAAACAACCGCGCTCACCAACTCTCCCAGGAACAGTAGAAAGAAAGGAAATAACGAACAACAAGAGAAAGGCACGGAAAATAAAGCTGAACAAAACACAGGTCGGCAGTATCCCCGGTAAAGTAGTAAATAAAAGTCACCCTCAAAACTAATCATAACCTCCGCTTCTAGTGACATACCCAAAGCGAGTTCGAAAACCAACAACAATATAACACGTAGGCGACCAGTATGTTACACCCCAAGGTTACTCCGAAAAAAGAAACGTTAAATAGGTACAGTAAGGAAAATAGATACAGTACGAGCGAGAAGGTAAGAAAACAGCGTAACAAATCCCCCCTCACGTCAGAAGAATTTTCGTAGAAAAAATTCTTAAGTGCCAGACCACAACAAGGAAGGTAACCAAAAAAAATAAACCCAACATCCCCAACTATTGAGAAGGCACTAAACAACCATTCCATCTACATAACGACACACACTAAGATCAACCACGGTCCATAATACAACGCGGACCCTTCGGCAAATCGGCCGGAAAACACAGAAAAAAAAAGAAAAATCAAAACAACAAAACCGGCAAATTCTGGGTGAAGGCGAACCCACACCAAGCGAAACAAAGCACGACCCCGGACAGACTCAACAGCACCCAGAAGAAGACCTAAAGAAGGCGAAAACAAAGCGAGGCAAGCCTCAACAAAAAGCCACATGAGAGGGTGATCATTACCTCTCACGGCGAAAAGAAGAAGAAGCTGTGCCGCCAAATCCAACCGACCCGAACCAAGACCCACACGAAGCGACAACCCCAACATCCAGCGTAAAAAGACACATCACGTGAGGCATCAGTGCTCAAAAAAAAAAAAGTTAAATAAAAGTTAACTAAAACAGGTTCATTACTACTTAATAAAGGATACAAAGCGGAATAAGGAATGCGGACATGATAGAGAAAGGGAAAAAGGGTTAAATCTCCATTCGCACACACACAACCAACCGATCCGTCAGTCCCAGAACCAGCCCAAAGAAAGGGAACTAAAAGTTAGCGAGAAACGCTGAAGGCGAACAACAAAAATCAACGGGAGATAAAGGCCAAAAAAAAACAAAGTAACGTTAAAGCAAAATTAAAGTCATGGACGGCCCATCCAGACTGAAACAGTGAAGCTGAAACACACAAATCACCTACCCATATCTCGGAACAAGTAGTGAACGCGAGTCTCTACGATAAAGAAGACTGCCGAGATTCAGCCCCAGGGAACGAAGATGAACGACCATTTTTTGAACACCAACTCCCTACAAAAAAAAGAAAGCAGGGACCACGAAACAGTCAACCTAAACAAAGAAAGGGTGTCCTTTTTTTTTAAGGTAAGTAACACGAACTAAAACAGTACAAAGTACCAAACGACAAAAGAAAACAAAAACAACCAATCTATGCCCGGAATACAAAGTCTAAAGTAAAGAAAGCAAAAGCTGCCGGGTCTCAGCAAAGACAGAGTTCGGGACTACGCCCTCACGAACTTAACTCTATATGTTACAAAAAGTCCTAATCGGTAAAGAAATCTACGTCACATCCGGTAAGTTACGAAATTTTACTCAGCAAAATCAGCAATCACGGATAAGGATACGCCAAATACCTAAAGTAAGGGGAAAGGGATTCCAAGAATGGACAAAGAGAAAAGACTAACTAAACAGCGCTACCCAAACCGAAAAGCTTACCAAAGTGCGAGTGGCGAAAGCTGTGTGATTTTAGGACGCCTCTTACGCCTCGGTCACAACACCGACAGAGTATTCTTCTGGCCACCTGCAACCCAAAAGTCCCAAAACTTCATAGGGAACAACGCCTAAACCTAAACCAACGCGACCGAAAACATACTAGACAGCAACAGACGGTAAAGCTGAAACAAACGGTATCCATTCCGGAGGATTCTCCACCCCTCGGCAGGTTCACCCCTAGCCTATTATATCCCCGGACCAGGACGGGTAAAAACGTTAGTCATCATTAGGTTGAGGCTTCAGCAAACCTCCACTCAAGAGCCTGGAAGCACCTTCCCCTGGCATGTCTTCAGTTCATAGGTATTGGACGAAATCTTGCGATGGGATAAAATGGTCCTACGTATTTATCTGCCAATTTTGCGGTATAGGTATTTAGCAGCATCAGAAAGTACAAAGTTCTTACGCCAAACTAGTTGATTAGGTAGGAACTCATCATTACGCGTCCAGATCGTAACGCTCTTAGCTCTCTCATATGCCTTCTGCAACCGCAACTTAACATCCTTGTAAAGCTTACCAAATGTTCCGCCTTTTCCATAAGTCGTTCTGGATTCAATCTTACGGAGACATTCTCCTTTTCGCCACATTTCTCCCTTCATCAGCGTTACCCGATATTTTCATTTGCCTACCGAAATTGATATCATATACGGGTTAGTCCTGTAACCTCGTGATTCGCGGTTCTAAGTGCGCACGTTACTTTGGGTAACAAAGCATCCCACTCGCGATGATTATCCGAGACGTAGGCTATAAGCATGGTCTTAAGTCACGGTTAACTCTCTCAACTGGATTGGCCTGAGGATGGTAATATGAAGTAATACGCAATCTTAACCTGATACTTGCATTAACGAGCGATATTCTTTCGACCTAAATTGTACACCGTTATCGGAAATTATAAGTTCGAGGAACTCCGAATAATAGAAATACGTCGTTCTCAAGATGTCTAATAACAATATTAGGCGGTGGCTCTTCGCATAGCAAAACGTCAAGGTAAATTTGCTAAAACAATCGGTTACGACCAAGATAAAGTTGTTACCATGTTTGGTTTTGGGTAGCGTCCAACTATATCCGCTAATCATCTCCCACGGTGAATCAATATAAGTGTGTCCTCCCATTAGTCAGTTGGTTTTCGCTGTTCAGGCTTCGAACGTATGCACGGTAACAGCGGCGTATGTATCTTATGACGTCAGCGAGCATCTTCGGCCAATAGTATCTCTCGGCGATACGGTGATAGGTTTTATCAATTCAAAGATGACAGGTTGGTTCATCATGACACGAACGTATGACCTCATTTCGGCGATTTCTAGGTACAAACTTCCCTCCAGAGTCAGCTCACCAGTCACGGTCTCCATAGGGTGGTCTAACGTACTTACAAAGCCTATTATCGATAATTTGGAACGTAGGGTACTTTTCTGGTGATGTGTCTACGGCAGCATATAACTTGGCATACCAACGAGTCCGGCTGACGGTCGCCACTCACGCATCAAGAACAGGTACCGACCGGATAAAGCATCGGGGACAACAATGATCTTTTCCTTTACGATGAACTATCGTGAAATCGTATTGCTGTAGGCGTACGGACCAACGTGCCAAACGTCCACTCGGAGAGTTCAAATTTATTTAACCAGCATAGGGAATAATGATCGTTCACGACGGTGAAGTGTGAGCCTCTAGATACGGTCTCAATTTTTCAATTGCCCAAAGAACAGCTAGGCATTCCTTCTCAGTGGTCGAGAACTTACGTTCCTGAGTGTTAAAGAACGGCTCAAGTAACTGATAACTCTCTCCTGCTCCTCGATAGTTTGTGTCAACACAGCTCCCAATTCAAAGTCTGAGGCATCCGTCTGTACAACAAACTCCCTTGAAAAGTCGGGGCAAGACAAAACAGGTGCAGATATCAAGCGTTCACGAATGGCTGTCCAAGCCTCATCGCATTCCGTGCTCCAGGTAAAAGGGCGGTTCTTACGAAGTAAGTTAGTCAACGGGGATATAACGCGTGGCAAAATTGGGTACGAATCGGCGGTACCACGACGCCATTCCAACTATTCGCCTCACTTCTGTGACAGATTTAGGAGTAGGTATCTCGATAATCGCTTTAACCTTATCCGGGTCTACAAGTAATCCATCTCCATTTACAACGTAGCCAAGGTATTTTAGTTCTTCACGACAAATAGGCATTTCTCCTTGCTAAGGGTAAGTCCAGCAGTCCTCAATCTCTTCAGCACCTCTTCGAGTACGGTCAAGTGTTCCTCAAAGGTCTGAGTGACAATAATGATGTCGTCCAGGTAAACAAAAACTTTAGGCTCCAACTCAGGTCCCAACACACCATCTATAAAACGTTGCCAGGGTAGCAGGCGAATTGTGGAGACAAAAGGGTAGACGTTTAAATTGGAAAAGTCCACGATTGGGTACAGTAAAGCAGTAAGAGGGCGAGAAGATTCCGCAAACAGGGATCTGCCAATAGGCTGACTTAATATCAAGAGACGTAAGATATTTGGGCGTCTCGAAGCTTATCTAAAGTGTTAGAGACATAAGGCAGAGGGTACGCGTCTCTCTCTGTTACCTGATTAAGTTTGCGGTAATCTACACAAAAGCGGTAAGTCTTATCCTTCTTTGGCACCAACAAAATAGGCGAAGACCAAGGGCTTGATGATTTTTCTACAACTCCCAGAGCTAACATTCTATCCAGTTCTTGATCTACGATTTTCCGCATGGCTGGAGAAATAGGGTAGTATCGTTGCCTTATTGGTGGACTATTGGTCTGAATATGGTGTTCAACAACGAAGTGCAACCAAGTTTGCCTTCGGCACTCTTAGGAAAAGCGTGTCTACTAAATTCTCCAACCGAAATCGCTGTTGGTCGGTAAGATGAGTCTAGTGCATAACGCATTCAATACATGCTTTTCGGGAGAGAACACCCATTCTCCTTTCCTCAAGTCAGGTATAATTCCATGATTCGCCAAAAATCTGCCCCAAAATTAGGACGTGCGGTAGTTCAGGCACAATTATAATATCGACGAGTTTTCTCTCGATCGCGCAACTGCACAGGGACAGAAATTTCGCCACGACACAGCACTTCTGTCCGGACGCAACAGTGCATGTGGAAGTTCGACGCTTTAACGGAATCCCAAGAGTTTCTAAGATATCCCAACCAGTTTTCCCAAGATAGTACGCGAAGCACCAGAATCCAATAGCCCAAGAAAAGTTTTATCAAAAATTCGAACCTGAAGGTACGGTCTTTCATCGTCCTCCGCGTGAGCTAATATAAAATCTAATCGAATCTTATCCTCGATGTTGGTCGGTTTCTACATCTCGACACGCTATACGAACTCCTAACGCGTCTGTCGCTCGTTCCCGAACATTCCGGACAAGTCGGTACCGTCACATTAGGTGTTCCGCACCGATAACAATGTCGCTTCCTTGCCCGTGTACATTGAGAGGAACGGTGCCCCTCACCATTACAGTTCCAGCAGCGCAAGTTAGCTACAGGCGAAACGGAACAGCATCACACGACGTAGAGGGCGGTGGAGCGCTTACGTAAGCTAAATCGGGCTCCAAAGCCTTTGCTCGACTGGGCGGCGGTACATAAGCTTCAACGGAAGCTTTACGCGCTTCTAATTTCCTACAAAGATCTAATAATTGCGCTATCTAGTAACTTCGGTGAGACCCAGTTGTGTGTGAATAAAAAGGCAAATATTCTTTAATAGTATATCTTAAGTCTGGTAGCTTCCGGCAATTGAACCGTCAAACGCACGAACAATCCCTTCATAATCGATATATATAATCCGATAGGTTCATCACACCCTGTGTTCTATGTTTAATTTCCTCGTACAAGCGGATCAGTTCATAATCTGAAGGTTGAAATTCCTCACGCAAACCCTGAGCTATGTCTTCCCAAGAATCAAAGCTATCTCTGTTGGCACGATACCAAAATCAGTGCACGGTCAGAAAAAGATCAATAGCGGAACGGTATAAAATCTCGTTCGTAGAATTTCTGGCTACCCTCAACTCATTAACCCTCTCCAAAAAGGCGCTAACTGACGTTCCCCTAAGTCCACTAAATTTAAGGCCCAAGACGATACTGGTACAGGCTTAGGTCCGCTCGCGACACGCTGCCGACACGCGTTACCGGGCTCAAACGGTTCCCATATCACCGTCCGAGGAATCAGACAATTCTGGCGCGTTATCACCCAAAGCCGACAAATCCAGGGCGGAAAATTGACCAAAGTGGAGGTACGTTCGAACATATTTGGCCTTAAAAGTAAGTTGCGAAGACGACAAATTAACTAAGCTCACCAATAACTCTGAACGAGCAGCTGGTTTGTTCTTCCGACGCAGTTACAACGCGGTTGATACGTCCGAACAAATGCGCAATCTTTAGACGAAAGCTTACGGAATTCCGAGGATTTACGGGAATCGTTGAAAACATCAAATGAGTTGCGTAAGCTCGGTTAATTTAGCTTTAATAGCCGTAGCGTCCTCCTCAAAGGTGAACGGATGTCTAGGCTGCACGTAATTAATACTATTAGACATTTTAGTTAACTGTCTAAGAGTCTTCGCATGATCTCTACTGTACCGGACTCCGTTTACTCCGTGTATGCGCAACTCATACACAACTCATCCCGCGATAACCGTTCCAATATCCATTTTAAAATCCATGACGAAAGCAAAAAAAACGCCCAACCGGAACGACCGAAACGCTACCGCGAAAACACAGCGCAAGTAAACAGTGGAAAAGAGAAATAAAATAAAACAAAAGGGGGGAGGAAAACAACTAAAGCCTAAAAAGCTCAAAATGGCACTAAAAAAGAATTCGAGCCCCACACGTTCGGGCGCCAAACCTATAACGCCAACCAGCTTACTCGCCAAAAATAAAAACAAACCAAACTACTGCTGACTCCTCCGGAAGGTCCAAGATCTTACCTGTCATCCAGGGTCCCGCCGGCTTCAGTGGAGACGGGGGTGGCGTTAACAAAAGGTCGAAATTCAAGGCGCCACCCGCTTTAAGAATTACCCTGTCGAGGCGTCCGCCAAAACGGGAAATTCGGAGATAGTAAAAACACAGGGGGGAAGTCAGCGTAACCGCAGGACGAAAGAAAAGTAAGAAAAACGAAACTACAATTTACGTGGTAATGTAAGTAATAAGTTTTATTGGAATATAGTAAAATTTGCGCAATTCAAAGGAAAAGAAATGTTAAAGGTAGTAATTATTCCGGAAAAATAAATGTGTATAAATGTAGACGAGTACAGACAAAATAAATCGGGCTCGAATAAATGTCGAGTTCCTTAAAGCTAAATAAACGTAACCAGATTACAAAAGTAATCTCAACTACATACGGATGGGTTTCGCACGCGTAACGTTGATGATCATCGCAGTCTAGCGCTAACAATATCTCCACCGTGGTGAGTTTAACACTCAACCACATCCGACAACGATAATATGTATACAAGGTTTAAAATAAAATCTATATAAATATATAAAACAATTACGTAATATCCTGAAGGGAAAAAAAACACTAAACATGAGCCCCCGATGCCTTAGTTGGCTTCTTTACACAGGAAAAAAACAAAATGGCTCTACGCTGCCGTTTAGGCGAGCATTCAAAGGTAACTAACGGCAATAACTAGGTAAAAATTTTAAAAACACAGGTCTGACTCGTTTCGCTGGCGTCCCTGAAGAAACGTGCCGGCTTCCAGCATTGACGCCCCCCCCCCCCGATCAGGAATTCGGGTCCGTCTCCAGGCTCGGTGAACTCGCACAAAAGAAAACGGGCAGCAGATGGCGGTGGCTAGACCCCAGATGGCAGGTTCGAGTTGGACAGCACCAAAGGTCCAATCAGGGAGAAAACATCACCCCCTCGAGATTAGGCATCGGTAAAATATGCCTTAAAAGGCTCACAGCTTACAATAATACGGTGGGTAGGTTACCCGTAGGTGGGGAAAACCCAACACACAAAAGAACCCTGTAACGGTTACCAAAGACTTAGAAAACATAAAGAGACAGAAAAAAAAGCTCGTACCTTGCGTCCAAGGGCTCACGGAACTTCACGTTCAAAACACGTGGGCGGTGAAAACGTAGGTCGTCAGATGCCCCAAATCCGCCTAAGCGATGCGAAACGCAAAAATTTCCTAAACCATCAAAACAATGCGATTCCGCCAGCAACACTCGCAAAATGCCCTTAAATCCGCATACTCAAATGCGTTACTTCCACACCAACAAAAATGGCAATTGCGGACGAACCAAAACGCAGGCCTACACACTCAAAGCGCCAGCACGGGAGTGACCAGGAAACCGGAAGATCGTTTCGAACTTTTCCGATAAAACGACAATTCTAGAAAAATCGATGCCGGAAACGACGTAATTGAAACTCCCCGAAGCAAAACCGCTCTAAACATCTCCCTAGACGATACAAGTACTCGCAGAAAAGATAACTTGAAAGAAATTTAGGAAAGAGAAGTTGGTAGCCCCGACTCTACCGAACAACCGCCGGTAACAACGTACGCGCTGTCAAAACAGCTGACAGGCGAAGTAAACAAAACAACCGGCGCTCACCAACTCTCCCAGGAAACAGTAGAAAGAAGGGAAATAACGAACAACCAAGAGAAAGGCACGGAAAATAAAGCTGAACAAAACACAGTCGGCAGTATCCCCGGTAAAGTAGTAAATAAAAGTCACCCTCAAAACTAATCATAACCTCCGCTTCTAGTGACAATACCCAAAGCGAGTTCGAAAACCAACAACAATATAACACGTAGGCGACCAGTATGTTACACCCCAAGGTTACCCCGAATAAAAGAAACGTTAAATAGGTACAGTAAGGAAAAATAGATACAGTACGAGCGAGAAGGTAAGAAAACAGCGTAACAGGGTATAGATTAAATAGTATATAGCAGTATATAGGTTATCCACCTGTCACTGTCAAAATTTATTGTTAGGCGATCTATGATGAAATTAATAACAAACACAATTGCATTATTAATTTATAAGATAACTTAAAAGATGGGATATTCATTAAATAACTAAGGTAAAAACTTAATTGTAGAAATTTTATTTAGTTATAATTTACAACAAGTGTTCAAAATGGTCACCATTCTGTTGAATGTATAATGCAATAGAACGTTTCATATTGTAAAAAATATTCTGCAATACATTTGGTGTTATTTCATTACATTTATTTGTAATTGTATTCATCAGGTCATTAAAGTAATTAATTCTTGTCTTAATTTTTTAGCAATCCGTAAATAGAAAAATCTAACTGAGTTAGGTATGATGATCGCGCTGGCCAAACTCTTCTGCTTATAACTCGATTAGGGAAGTGGCGTTAAATTTTCACGAGTTGTGTGTGCAGTAGCGCCATCTTGCTGGAAGAAACCCCCATTGAATTCGTCCTGTTGCAATTGATGTAAAAATGGTATATGAACTGTTCTGGGTATCGTTGGCTATCAATGTTATTGTGAAAAAATATTAGTGCTACTATTTTACGACGGGATACAGTACTAACCATATTCCAACTTTAACAGGATGCAAAGGAACTTCAATCTGATTGTTTGGATTATTTATAGACCATGTTCTGTAATTTTGTTTATTTACAAACTCGCTTAAGTGAAACCATGCTTCATCAGTAAAAAAACTTAGATCAAGCATTTCGTTGTTATTTAAATTTTCTTGAAATAAATTGCAATAATTCCTCCTATTTACGTGACCTATAGGTAAGATCTGATAAACTGATACTTTGTATAGATACATATGCAAACGACGCTTCAAAATTCTATGAACGGTAGTAGAAGATACTTTCGTTTGAAGCAATAAACGACGAACTGATGAATGTGGGTTTCCGCCAACAAGGTTTTCTACGTGGTTAACCATATTTTGCTGTATTCGTGGTTTACCAGAACTTTTGCTTTTTAAAACAGATCCTGTACTCCGAAATTTCTCTACTACCAGGGGCATATGATGTTGTAAAGCGATACTATCCACAACTCTATTGTGAAACTGCAATCAAAACTGTCGCTTACATTCAGCGTAAGAATATTGCCATTCGCCGTTAAAAAATTGCACTTCAGAAGTATGCTTCAACAATAAAAATATTTCTTGCAATGTGTACATTATTTAGTAGTAAGCTAATAACTGTCAGAAAAAAATATATTGCTACTCAAAATGACATTAGAAATATAATTACTTATCATTAAAGGTAAGCGGCTTATTATAAAGCCTCTTCCAACACGCAGTTTGCGTACGTTCCTTGATCATGTGAACCAGTCGCACAAAAGATTGGAGCAAATATTATACTAGTATACATATGGTAAAGAATTTCCACTGGCGCACTATAGATGGCACCACCAGCATTTTCTATTGTGCATTTGTAGTGGTATTATATTTCCATAAGAGAATACTTGTGGTGCCATCTGTAGTACGCCAGTGGAACATTTATTTGACCATATGTATACTGGTATAATATTTGATTGGAGTTTACGAAAATTGAAATTTGTTGTCTGATTGGTTCACGTGAACAAAGACCGTACGGAAACTGCATGTTGGAACAGGTCTGATATAATATGCAAGTACTGGTTACTCAGTACCTACTGAGATGTAATTCATTTTGAAACAGTTTGTACAATCTTAACAGATAACCTCTAAACTAACTGGAGACTGCATAGAAAACCAAAAAATTCAGGCCAAACACAACAGAGTTATTTTGGCGGTGTTAAGGGATAATAAGGAGACCTGATTCGTTTACAGTGACTAAATCAATCCACTATCAAGTACTTGCGAAAGTAACAAATAAGCATAGTCCAACAAAATGCGCTGTAAATTTATTGCTCTAAAATTTTAAAATAGATTTTATTTCTTATTGATGATGAACATCGAGGAATTATAGACGATTAAACTACTTTACAATTGCTATATTTGACACTTCTATTTATAATAAAAAAAAATAACTTGCTTTTTTTTTAATTTGTATACATGACCACAACACAAACACTTGATGTGTTTGACATTATCCTTTTTGTTGGAACATACTTTCATTAATGTATTTCAACACTTTCCCTTGTTACAATAAAATGAATAAAGTAGAAGAAACTAATTATAATAATCCCATTTTGTCACACAAAATCTTCAAACGAGTCCTGGTTAAAGGTTTGGTCATGATGTCTGCAACTTGATGATTTGTTGAAACCTGCTCAACACCTAGGCTTTCTTCAGCTAGTTTTTCATGAATGAAAAAATACTTTATTGCAATATGTTTAGTTCGACGATGAAACTCAGGATTCGGCGCTAACTTCACTACTGCTGCGTTATCGATTTGTAAAATAGGGATATTCTTTAGCTTTGTGATTTCATTAAAAAGTCTTGTTAACCAAATAACTTTCTTCACAACCTTTAGCAATTTAATAGTCAGCAGCTATATTTCAACCTCCGCAGTGGAAGTTGCCACTAAAGGTTGTCGCTGGCTCAACCAAGAAATAATTTCTCCAGCGTAATTGATGACACCCCAGATGTCGAGCGACCTGTCTTGATACACCCTTCAAAATCTATATCGCTGTAGCACTCCAAACTATCGCTCCTTATTTTCAATTTGTACGTGATTCCATAATTAGTTGTACCTACCACGTACATAAAAACTCTTTCTAATCTCGTTATATTCTCAGCAGTGGGATTTTCAAGGGTTCTGGACAGTATACTTATACTAAACGCCAGATCCGCTCTCGCCCCAAGCATCAGATACATTAGCGCGCCAACAGCTTCTCTGTGTGGAAACTTCTGCATTGTGTGGCCTTCTTTCCCTGATTGTAGAATCTCTGAGATCTTCAACATTGGAGTAGACACAGTTTTGCATTCTGGAAAATTGAAACGCTTCAAAATACTCCTCGCGTATGTTTCTTGACGAATCTTAATATCACCATCTTCATATCTTTCAATTTGTGAGCCTAGGAAATAGGCAGCTACTGACGTTGTGATTTTGAATTCTTCTTTCAATTTCTCAAAGACAATCTCCAAATCAGTCTGATCTTTAGCCGCAACCAATCCATGGTACACGTATAAAGCCAACAACAATTGTTTGCCATTTCGATATCGAACATAGAGGCATGGATCAGCATGACTCGCCTTAAAAC
>RXPK01002534.1:0-55932 GCA_004143645.1 Protaetia brevitarsis
CGTCAGTGAAACCAACCCAATGGGTGGCGCCACTGTTCTTTTTCAACCTAAAATGTACAACTGCTAACAGGGAACGATTTGATCTTTACCTGATCACGATATTTTTTCTCTTTTCTGAAATATTGCAAACATGTGTTTTTGGGGGAAGCTTTGAGCCTCCATTACACACCCTAGAGCTAAATATCGGCGCTAAAAAAAGATATGTGTCAAATATTTTTCGGTGTTCTCCATTCCTACCAAATTTTATCAAAGTCGGAACGATCAATTTAGATGCATTTTCTTGTAAATATTATTGTAATCAAGGCTACAAATTCACCATGACGGATTATATGCTATTAGATCACTCCCTGGTAATATAAAAGTTATACATTCCTTTAAATTAATTTATTGTGCTTACGTCGAAACTCTAACTGCGATATGATATAGTTTTTAGAGTCACGGTAGCAATTAAATGTTTATAGTATAAAAAGAAATTATTTGGTTTCGTTTAAAGTTTTATAAAAATAACGAAAATAACTTCATGAGCATTTTAGATATGTACAGTTGTCAACGCCAAAAACCTGTTATATTTTATATCTCGTTTCCTATGGAACCAAATTTTAATGTAATTTTTATTTGAGAGGAGCAGTATTATATTTATCTTACAATCTAGGTTACATTAAATACAAAGATTTCCTCTGCATATTTAACGTTAGAAGAGAATAGAGAGAAATAATATGAAAATATTGCCACCGATTATATTTAATGAGATTAGATTTTTAGTATAATGAAGTGCATCGCAGAGCAAATATTGCTAAACTAAGAAAATATTAACATTATATAGTCCTGAAGAACCACGAAAGATACCAAAACAGTTAAATGTCCAATGCATCACTTACTGCTAGATCAAATAATAATAATTCTAAATCGTAGGCAAACAGTTCGCCCAACGTGCTGACGTAATATTTCAATTAAATCAGTTATTGTTTGTTAAACAATGCGACTACAGGACTTCGTTCGCTAACCAATATAATGTGTGCATTTCCTCCGGCTCTATTTACACGGCGATCCTGTCGTCTTTTCTAGTTATTACGGTAAATAGAGGTCGCCCTTGTAGGCGTGTAAGTGAGTTGGACCATTTAAGCTCGGACGGTTTTAATTTTAAACCTTTTGTACATAGTACGTGCCTGCGCGGCCCGGATAACTACTAAATAAACCTTGCGGAGCTGTTGGAATGTTTTTTACGGCGTTTTGGGTAAATGTTTACCGAAAGACGCATTTGTGCATATACACAAAATGTGTACCTACCTATTGGCGTTTACCCTATGTGTGTGTATGTATGTACAATATGTAAGTATATGGATCGTATTATTTGGAAGGATTTGTGTGCATTAGCGGCCGCAAGCAATGGAAAAGTATCTGCATGCGCAGGATGTGGATTGTTTATTTTGCATTTTTTACATTGCGTAATATTTGCAGGGAAATTGTTGGAATATCGCGATGAAACATTTATGAATGTGTGTATGTAATGGGTAAATAGACTTATGAATGTAAAGGGTAATGGTTTTCGTTGTTCGTATTTGATTATTGTATTCTAAACAAATATTTCATTTCAAATGGACACAAAACAAATGCCAATAAAACGAAAAACGATTTGCAAATACATAAAGCTCAAGGAAGTTAAACGATATTCCTTTATGCAATTGTTCTGAACTGATTCTATTCAAAATATTAGAAAAGGTATTAGGATTTCAAATTCACTTGTGCATTGTGGATACGGAAGAGACGATCACAATCCACGAAAAAGGCAGGTAAATCCGAAGAAATTTTAACATGATCTTAAGCCTTTTTCTATATATTTCTATCCCCTTGGTAAATGCAACGACTTGCATATAAATTTCATCTATTTTCTACGAGAAGATTTTCTTCAACGAAAATATAATTCATTTTTTTTTTGAATTTACAATAAAGTAGAAATAATATAGTAGTACCTAAACTAACCTTTTAATTTATCACCACTTTATCTTGGAATCCCTGGAAAAGGGCGGTCAGGTGGACTCAATCTACACAGACCTTAGCAAAGCTTTCGACAGAGTTAACCACCAACTTTTTTTTTACTTTTGGGTTTTAAAAACCGGTCGATTTTACTACCATTAGGTTCTTTGCAAGGCAGTGCTTGTAAAATTGAAACTTCCCCTACACATAAGGAAGAGTCTGTATCCGATGAAGTCGATGCAGAAGCTTGTCGTTTTTTCACGTTCGGAGTATCATCAAATTGAAGAACAGTTTGAGCCACAGGCTCTGGATTGACTTGTTCAGTTGTGGAAAATGATTGTACCGGAACCTCAACAGGAGGTGTGAGTCAAGCGTTCACGATGGTCCTCGTATTGGTTGTTAACCGTACATTTAGGTGCAATACGATCTAGTCGTTTGCACAAAAAACACCTGATTTCATCAGTGGTAAGAAATATTCTGAATGCGTTATCCCGAAACTGTATCAGCAGAGAATCAGGAAGTTTATCATTCGCATCTAGTATAATGTAAACTTGACGCCTAAAACTAATGATATGCTTATAACCTTCCTTTGTAATACCTGTGTTTATAAATTTAATTGGTGAGGCAATTTTAAGTCCTATTTTTTTAATTTCCTTTACAAGGATGTCTTGTGATAGAGATGGTGATACATTTGAAAGTATCACCCTTTTAGCAGGTGACACTAGTCTCCGTGCGGGGTTGAAAGTTTCATTTAAATATATTCCACCATGGGTGGACATAAATAAGTCAACCATATTTTTAGAAGATAATATGCATACTTTATTGTTTGAAATTCGTGATGCAAATATAATATTTTTAGGATTAATCAATGGCTATAATATAATCATTTTTTGACGAATTATCAATTACATCGAAAACAATTGCTTGCTCTCTATCAGGAAATAAAATCTTGGTCGCAGAATCAATTTTAAGAATGGATGCGAAAGAAGGTAGGTTACTCTCCATTGATGTAAGTTCACTAACAGTCGGATTGTTCAAATTCACCAGACTGTCTCCAGCTACAGAAGAGCCTGGCAAAATACTTGTTTGTTCAGTACTCATTATATCGAACTAGTGGACACAAAGGTCCACCCATGATACAAGAAAATAAGGTATGCTCATCTGAAAACCAAAACTCGCCTTTTTCGCGCATGGCCCTCAGATACATCATCACTCGGCTGTCACCATTGTTGTTGATGTATTTACAAAATTACTATATTTATTTTAACAAGTTTCAGTTTATTTTTAAATCGATTAGAACGCTTTATTTAGTTTTTATTTAATGTTTTGTGCCAGCTTATGCTTGTAATAGTTTCGATTTACGTGTCTATTTTAGTTAGGTGTTATAAGTTCGTTTTAGGTTTTGTATGGATAAACTGTTTATAAACGTTGTAGTGGAAATTCTTTAGCGACTTTCATTCGTTTGAGGGAGTAGAATAAAAAGAATTGATAAATGAATTTGTAAAAAAAGAAAAATAAAACACTGCACTCACAATCATTAATTAATTTTCTCTTTTTTTATTTGCATTTTTTTTTATTCCAACACAGTCTGCATTAATGTTTGTACCAGACTAATAAATATTTCATTTGCCATGAAAAAAAAATATGAACCACTTACAATTAGTGAAATTTTAGTACGTGTAAGTACAAACAAGTACGAAGGTAAGAGCTAAAGACGTGTAGAACATGTTCAGTTAAAGTTATGCTTGTAATTATTAATGCTTTATTTGCTTCATTGCACTAAAATAAGCAAACATGAAATGTTATACTAAAGGCAAAAAATACTCTACATCAACAGAATCACTCATCACATTTTGCATTCAATTGAAAATTACATTTAAAAATGTGAATTATCTAAAATTTTGTTTCAATGCAAATTTGATTGAAGGAAATGGCAAAAAAAACACAGTTTTACTGATTTTAATAGGATAAAATTAAAAAAAAAATGGGAGTTAATTTTCTTTACATTGGTGATATATATTAAATTATTGGATTGGTAGTATTGTTTGGCCCTTAAATACGTTACACCTAGATGCTTAAGAGCATACGTTATTTTCTTTCGGGTCCACCGAAAGCTCGTCCCTCACGCACAATGCATGTGGAAATACGTGTTTCCCAAATAAATGATCTGGGCGTGCTTTTCGATAGTGGTTTGGGATTTAGTTTTCACATAGATGTCATCACTTGTAGAGCACTGTGCGTGTCATTATATTACACGCCAAAGCTATCAGAACAAATTGAGAAAACGTTAAAACCTTATAACTTAATAGTCGCACATAAACCAATCAAAAATAATGAACAGTTATTTACACAAACAAAGCAAAAAATTGAGCACATCAACAAAACTGATGTAATTTACAAAATAGATTGTAAGGAATGCAATAGCACCTACATTGGCCAGACACAACAATATCTCCGCAAAAGAATATATACATACAAATATAGCATTAAAAGAAAAAATTATCATGCATCTGCATTAGGGCTACATCACTTCAATTTTGGACACACAAAAATACTTGAAACGGAAACAAATTACAAATAAAAGGCTAATTAAAGAAATGTGCAACATAAAAAAAACATAAATAATCAATCAATCATAAGGAGGACATTAATTCATTTAGTTTAATATATAACAATTTAATTGGTTAAATAATTACCTGCATCTTGCTTAGAATTTTGTGTTACAAACAAACAAATCACTTATTGGATACTAAATTAGTTTTTCTAATTAAAATAATTCTATCTGACCTTAAACCCAAATAAAAAATATCACAAGAAACTACAGATATTATTGGAAGGTCAATTTTGAAGATAATCAACGAAACGTATTGCTGTGGTTAGACAACCCATTTATCACTGAGTGTATTGTAAGTTGTATTATTTTGTTGTGAATTAATTTTAGAGTTAATTGTTTGATATTAATTTTGTAGTGTTAAGATTTTTAAATTAATTCTAGTAATTAAATTGTCCATTGTTCGCTTGTGCTGATTTAATGCGTGTCTCTATTTAAATAGTGTCGTTGTAATGTTATACGTTTGCGTTGTACGATTTTGAGAGAGGGATTTTTGTAAGAAAAACAATTGTAGAATTTTGTTAAGGACTTCCTTATTCGACTATTGACGTCAGTAGACGAATTTTTAATCTTTGTTGCCATTTTGTAATTCATTTTGATATTGTAAATTTCGCATTAATTCTGTAATAATTTAGTCAATCAAGGAATTTTGATCGTAATAATTGTTAATGTATTGACGTGTATACGTAGTAGATATAAGATCAATTATTATTTTTTTGTTTAGGAAGATATATTTTAGTTTTTTTTCTCTCATTTAATTTAGTTATTTTGCTCATTATCTACCACCGTTTCGGGTGAGTAGAAGCTTTGTTCTTTCTATTAGCTTTTTTATTTTTGTAAATTTCTTGCATTTGTCCACGCCTTCATTTTAATTTGTTGAAACCACGTGGATTGAAATTGAAAGATATTGGATAATCTTCCTGAAACAAACAGTTTTATTTTTGCTTTGCATAGGAAATAGTATTATCCTATTTTAATTTAGAGTCAAGTGCAGTTTTTGTTTTAGGCCAGAGCCTTCAGTTCAAGGTTTTTTTCTGCACAATTTGTAATTTAACCCATTCTTGTAATGAATTGCTAATTAGCGTCATTGGGTTAAAAATTCTGTTCTTTTATTTTATTTTAAACCTTTTCAATTTATCGTGTCATTCAAAAAAGTCTGATATCATTCACTCACATTTTACTTTTCGTGGTTAGATTCAAGTTTTATTTCGCGAGGGTAACTCTGAGATTAATAGTTCTTTTGCATTCATTTAAATTATTTCCATTGAGCTAGCTAATTTTATTTTTCATTTTCATTTAAAAATCAGTTTTGCATTTTTTATTTACTTCAATCCTTACACAGCAGTATGTAACAGCAATATGTATATATATGATTTCAATTTCCTGTATAGAATTAACATACCTACGGAAATTCGAATCCGAAAGTCAGTGAATGCTAAATTTCAAAGGAATTTGCCATCCATTGAATTTTGGTTAATGCTAATGTTACACCGGTCCCCTGTCAGTTCAGATTTACGATTGGTTGGCGTCCAAAATCCATCTCCATCCTTCTCTATCCATATATCTCGATCGCGTATACGCCCCGGATCGGATCTGTCCTTGCGAAATCTAGTAAAACGTCCATATGAAACGGTAAGGTACCGTAGATCTCGCCTTTCGCCCGAACTACAAACTTTCTTTTACCCATTTTTCTGGTTATTGAACGTGAAAAGTAAACGGATCCGATGAAATAGCCGAATATCCTCCCTTCTTTCCGAGGGTGGCATAAAACCTGCACGGTTGCTAGTCCGCCCACGGGGAAAGGAAAGGGAAGGACGAGGATCCTTTGTGAAATTTCATAATTCATGGCTCTTCACTGTTTTCTTCCCGTCTCTGTTCCCACGTACACTGTCTCGTTCTTCTCGTATGCATCCGCGATATATAGGGACTCGCACACATCGGGACGTATATTGTTCGAAAACTATTCGTAATTTATTCTTCTCATATCCGTTCATCTCTCTCTCTCTCTTTCTCTCTGTTTTGGTGGTGCTCCGGGTTTTAGTGTTGGTTGACTTTACTGACGCGGTTAACTTTCTGTCCGCTTCATATTTGGAGCACGTTCAACTGCTGCGGGAAGATGGAGGGTTTCCGAGAAGTTCTGAATATTTTGCATATATCAGAAAGAAGAATTTCAACGACTTAGAATAACAAAATTCATTATCAAAGTGCTGCCGGAAAAGCGGACGATGCTACTTCAAAGCTGTGCGCTCGGAAAGATAATGAAATTCAGCATTTTGTGGAGAGTATATGTGAATCTATGTGATATAAAAGCAAAAGAATTCGTATGAAGTCGTACTTTAATTAAACGTTTTCCGCAGTGGGAGAAAAAAGAAAGATATTGGCGCGCGTTATTACAATAAACATCCGCTTTATACGCAGATAAGAAGAATTAGGAAATTTCGTTGTTTGAAAGACATAGTAACAAAATCGCTTCAAATTTTTGCAACCGTCAGCGTCATTTATCAGTTTTGAAGCATTTATTCATTAATAAAGATTTGTCATTTCGTAGACACCATGGAGTATTACTCTCGAACCTCAACTTTGGTGGGGGTAATTTGACTTTGATATTTGGCCCAAATTTTGTTAATCCATAATCGTTTTAGACTTTGAAATATTGTAAAAAAGCTTCAGCACCGGAATTGCCTTGTTTGGGTAGTAAGGCTAATATCGACAGCGATATTCATATTCAGAAATATTGATATTGTAGGCCGATTATCTTTCTTTAATTTTTTCGGTAAAATGGCAACAACTTGACTTTTTTCAGACATATATCAACAACTTTTTTTATTTATTTAATGCTCTCTGGTAACACTGTTAAAATCTCTAATGAAGCACGGCGCTCACAATATTTACTCATTCATTCGTTCAAGTTAGGGTGGGCACTTGATGTCCAGGCATTTGAGCAAGATGCTCATTGTACCATCCCTACTGATTCTCTTATTTCCACTCGCGCAGCTTGGTGTTCTCTATAAAGCCCAGTATCTTGCCCAGTGGAAACTTGAGGACCTTCGAGGGCTCCAATAGATCTCTCCCGAAATATTTCTGCCTGAGTACCTTCAGTTCCTCACATGTGCAGATTACATGTAAACTCGTTTCCTCCTGTAGTTCGCATCTTCTACACCACGGTTCGCTTACACGGCCTGTGTTGTATAGATGGCTTTTTAGAGGGCAGTGTCCAGTTACCAACCCAGTAATGGTTTTAACTTCTTTCTTACTGCGCCTGAGTAGGTTATCAGAGAAACTACCATCCCCATCCCCTATCAGCGCTTTGGTATAGAGTTGACCTTCAGTCGACCTCCATTTCTTTGTACTTTCTTTATCTAACAAGGTCCAGATCTCTCTTCTTGCGGAATCCTTAGTAATCCCACATACGTGCTCTGGACCCATGAAGTGTCTCTTAGAGCTCTCCTTGGCTAGCTCATCGGCTATTACGTTGCCCTTTATATCCTCATGTCCCGGCACCCAAATCAAAGACACCGTGTTGTCTCGTGCCAGTCTATTGAGGGATAATTTGCAGTCTCTAACTAGTTTTGACCTAGTTACTGGGTTCGAGACTGCTTTAATGACAGCCTGGCTGTTAGTCATTAAATTAATTTTCCTCCTCATGCAGCCCCCTTTTGCAATCATTTCTGCACACGCTGCAAGGGCGGATACCTCTACCTGGAAGACCGTTGTATGTTTTCCCAGGCTTATAGATATCCTTTGATTGGGACTGGGCCCACAAATACCGGCTCCTGTGCCTTGGCTGGATTTGGATCCGTCTGTGAACCAGTTATCATTAGCAGCGATCTCAGTGCGTGCCTGGTCTCTGTTCGGTATGGAGATTTTCACCTTTTCAGTGAAGATAATTTCGGGTGCCATGCTGTCCATGGGCATTTGCAACAATGGCCCGTCCAGCATCGTGCCCGTAGTATAAGTGTGCCCTCCCACCCTGAAGTTGGTATGCCACAGGTTGTTGGCTTTCAGTCTAAGGATCGCATTCATTGCCTCCGCTCTCACATAAAGCTCCAGCAGGGGGAGGTCCACAATGGTCTGGCGCTCACAATATATCGAATGCTGATATTTATATTCAAAGACATAGATATACGGCACGCGTTTAATGCCTGTGAATAATGTGTATAGTCTGTCCATAGATATAACGATTTGACTTATTCACTAGCACTCGAACTTTAGAAAAGAGATATTTATGCAGCAGCAGGTAGTGGATAATCTTCGGTGAACATTATTACTAAAATCGTTATATCTATGGACAGACTATACCTTTGGCTGAAAAGATTGCAAGCTTTTTACAGTATACAGTATTGCAATGCTTGCAATCTTTGCATATTCGCCGTCCTGCCGGCCTTTCAAGATCTGATATCGACATATGTCGATTTGTCGTATGAATCTGAATATATCTCGCTAGCTCAATTGGTAGAACGTTCGTCCGGTAAACGAGAGTGGTGTAGGTTCGAATCCTGGGTGAGGGCATCATTTTTTTTTCTTGGGAAAAATTCCTCTTAATTATTACAATCATTAGTAAACATACATTGATTCCTTAATTGCATTTTTGGGTCTATATTTTATTCATGTGACAAATATTTAAAATAAATATTAAATCATTCTATCGTTCGATGGGTTTTAGTTCAAGAATTAATTGTGGCGCTTTTATTGCCTTTTGTAATAACTGTTTTTTCTTACAATGCACACATTCCGCAGTGAAACGTAGTTTTTATAAAACGTCCCACATTACACTTCTTTTATTACGTAATTCGCTCATTTTTATAAGCAATTATTATATGTATGCGTGTATCAGTACAGGGGTGCGCCAAATCTTATTATAGCTACTAGCTCTTATGTTTTGCGTTAAGCGTTTATAAAACTCGTGTTAGATCAAAATGCTATAAAAGGCTTCACGTTTAAATCAAAATACGCATCATTACTTCTTAATCATGAGTATGCCCTCCCAAATGCCAGATGGCATGCGGGGTGAGAATTTCTGACTGTAACAGTCTAGAGGGCGCGCTAGCATTAAAAAAAATTACTAATAGATAAATAACCCCTCGTATTCTTCAGTATCATACCGGACGCTGTAGTAGAGTGTCGCTCAAATGTCCTCTACTCCAATATTCATATTTAAAGTAATTAGTTTAAGTGAAATAATTTGCATGAAACTTTTATATAACTAGTATTAAGGTGGCTGATTAACTTTATGAGATAAAAAAAACATTTAAGTTTGAAACACCTGAGTTTTTTATTTATAAAAGATTCGAAATATGATACCGTGTAAAACAACGCAAATAGTAGTAAATATCTCAGGTAAGTCAAATGAGTTCGCTTATTGAATAAGAATTACGTATTCTGTTAGTAATTCCAAATTTGCAATATAATCTTAATACAGGAAATAAATGCTTTTAGAATTAACTTTCAAAATTCCCGCGATTTCGGGACATTTATCGTGTATAATTCTATGCTCAAAAGACGGGTAAATCAGTATATGCAGCATTTGATGGTAAAAATCACTGAGTATTCGGTTCGTGCCATGAATACATATTAACCAGTAAAATTATCACTGCCACCTTATAAAAGTTTTTCAACAGGGTTCGGCGGTTATACAAAATTCCTAACCAATATCTCGAATGTATAAAATAAAATTTCTTATAAGTATATTAAAATTTAGATTAGAAATGCATTTAGTTTTTAGGTTCCTATGAGCGCAAAAAACATTTAAAAAATACATTTAAAAAATTTCAACACTTATTACTATGTAAAATTTGCAATTTAAAAAAATATAATTACAGTACAATAAGTAGGCAACTATGTATACACATAAAATTGTGACAAAACCGAATTTCCAGCAATTTTCCCTATCTTTTTGTTGACATATCAATGCAATTGGAATGCCAATGCATATGAAAACATTATTAGACTAAGTTTAAAATAAATAAGTACACTGTAAAATAAAAAGTAAAATTGTTCATTTGAATTGAATTTGGATCCAACTTTGATCTATTAATATCTGTTGTAAAAATATACTATTCAAATTCTAATATTCTATTTCGATGTGTAGGTATATCACTGCTGATCATCTTTACTTCCTGGAGGGAATATTCTGAAGGAAAATGTCTTGAAGGACTTGCCAAATGCAGAGATTTCCTACATCACCTGGATATCGTCTGGCTGTCTGCTGCTACATTTTTATATCCTTTTCTTGTTATATCAAATTATTTTTAAAATATAACTAAGTAAAACTAAGTAACTTTACAATAATATCAAGTACACATTCCATATTGCGATATCTACGCAAATACGTTTTGCTAGTGCTGTTGAACAAATAAACAACTAAACCAATACAATATACATTAGATGTGACCAAAAGGTCTATATTTTATTGATAATTACATAATGTATTTGTCGTTCCGACTTCTAGTTTGCACCTTTCTAGGTTATAAATCGTAGCAGCATAAAAACACGCTACAACACGTAACACACTTTACAATATAAAGTACATTTTTTTTATTTTTTTCAAAAAGAAGCAAACAACTAATTACTAAGCTTATGTTAAATTTAAATTCTATATTAATGAAAACATTTACAAGCATTACATACCTTAATTTCGGAAACAGTAGCCCATTACATAAATTCGATTTACTCTACAGACCTTAGGAAATGGGCAGTTTAAAATACTAGATCAATATATGGGGCAGTTAAAGTGACATTAATTACGCCATCAATTTTCTTTACGATCCCAAAAGATCACCTTCAAAAAGTCCCCCTAATTACCACATGTTCCAGTTGAAATATACTCGGCACAAACTTAAACCGTATAAATTCGACGTGAACGCTGTTAAATTTAATATTGAAACTTTGTAGAATTAATGCGCGCAATCTGTTTTACCTATACATCCAACAGGATATTTCCTTAGTGTATCTAAAGTAAGCTGCGATTAATATCCCAGCCGGTTACTGCCCCGTTTATAACTCAAAATTAGGCAATTAGCGCCAGTAATTATGTAGATAATAAAGTTTTCATGAGGGAAAGGGAGCGGCGGACGGCCCCTGAATCACCGCGCCACCGACACCGTTAAGGAAGTGCGAGGTATCTCCTCGATTTATGGGGACGTCGTTAAATGCGAAACTTACACGAATTATCCGTTGAAATGGATATACTAGTAACAGGAACGGAGTTTGAAATCGATAGCAGATGCAATAACTTCCGCCTGAAAGAGGAAGGTGATTCTATTGCTGGTGTGGCTGACGATGTGCGAGAATGTAAACCGATTTTTAACTCAGTTTAGAATATCTCAGATAGGGTTTTTAAATCTTCTTCTACGGCGTCCATATACTCACGGCAGAAGCGCCGATATCATACAAACATATATGTATTGCTATGGCATGGCTCCCCGGTTGTTTGAACTCTATGCTGTTAATTTTCCAAGATCATTGGCATTGCCGCGCGCAAATTCTCACTTAGATTTAATTGTAAGAAAGAAGTTTATAGTTTTGTTTGAGTATTTTATTGTTCAGTTGTGTATAGTTAATTCCATTTATTTGTATATTTTGCGTACTCCAGTATTGTATATAGTTTATATGCTTGTATTTTCTTTGCGATGCGTTGCGCCTTCATCGCACGCAGATGTAAATTTCATATATATGATTGTGTTACCTTGAGGCCCCGGCAGTTACCAGATTGACGAGCGCGAGTATTGTTTAGTTTTAGTTTTCTTGGTTACCGTTCTTGGTAATTCATTTTAATTTTAAGATATAGTTCGTTCTTTTGAAATTTTAAAATCGTCCATCTAGCAACTCACTAGTTATTAATAAGTGTTATATTGTTGTGCACAAAATTTATGTAAGGCTCTTTAATAATTTTCGTTTTAGAAGTGATCGCGTTTAGAGTTTAAATTTTCCGTTTTTTTTTTTAGTTTTCAATTTTATTTTAATCACCTCGGGGTAGGTGAAGAGAAGCTTTGAGCTTGTTTTTTTAAATTTCTTTTTGATTTTCTTTATTTCTCCACGTTAATTTAATTAAATTTTAGTTTGCTTTGGATTTTTGAAACCACGTGGATTTTTTGTGGTATAAGAAATTCCTTTTAGAACGAATACACCATTTTGTTTGCTAAAGGATTTGCATTGTCCTTTTTTAATTGTAATTCACGAAGGGGTTGTTTTTTGCCAATACTTCATATTATGGTTTAATTTTCCCTGTAATTGTGTATTAAATGTTTTTTTTTTTCTTTTTACAATAAAAGTTAATGATTTTAAATATCATCTTAAATAGTTATTTGCTGCTCATTTTCGGTCTTCGCTGGGTCGTAGATTCAAAGAATGTTAATTTTAATTTGAGCGCCAGTAGGTAACCTACGGGAGGGGATGCAGGCAAACAAAAAAAAAGAGAAAAGAGCAATTGATAAAATATATTCAATAAATAATGAAAAGTGGTAGGAGAAGTGTACTTAGAATTACAATCGTTCAATTCGTTCAAGTTTTGATACATTGAATAATAATAACATGAGAATAGCGATGATAAACTTTAAGTTTAATGATACTTCAGTATGATTTTTACCTGGCGTTGACGAATCAAGTTAAAGTTGAAACGTCAAAGTAATGAAACCACAACGATTAGCCAACGCTCTGTCAATTTCCACACTAGGATTGATTATACATCGTCTGCGTTTTAGAGGTTAGGCTCACCGAGGAGTTATTCCTTATATTAATCTCCGGATCCATTCTAGTGAAGGATTCTAGGAGTCTCATTGTATCACGGTCATTTTGATGATACACACAGCATTACATCGATCGGGTCCGGGCATGGGTCGGTGCGAGACGATCCACCAGGCAATGGCGATGGTCCTAGGCATCAGGATACCTTTTCTATCCTATGGCCATACCTAACAGAAAATGGCCAAAGTTAACGAAGTTGTATGTAAATAGAAGGGTGATGTTACACTGCGACCTAAAAGATCTATTGTGTCCCCTATTCTTGCTGCTTTACAGCTGGCCCTCCAATCCTATTCCTTCAGAAAGTGTAGGATGTCAGAGGGCCCCAGTCTAGGTAAGTCTCCTCTTCGATTTCACATGCTCCCAGGTGCAATGCCCTCGAGTTGCACAGTCCTACGCAGTTTGAGAGGAGGTGGATGGGTGTTTTATCCTGTTCCCCACAAAATCTACATTCAGAATCTTTTTCCAATTCAAGCTTACTCAGGTTGTCCTTTCAGTCTACAATGGCCTGAACGTATTCCTGTTAATATGCGAACATTGTTCTTACTCAGGTTGATGCATTCTGTAAACCTCTTCTGGTTATAAGTTTTCAGAATAATTTTACTTTGCCTCATTCCCTGGAAATTTTCCCAGTAACTGGATTTTCTCTGCTCCATTTCTATTTTTAGTTTCTTCAGTATTGTACTGCTACTTAACCCGCAAAAAGAGTTCGGCTCGTTACCAAAAGGCATTCCAGCCCCCTTTTTTTGCGAGGGTATCCGTTATTTCGTTTCCTTCCACTCCTGTGTGACCCGGAACCCACAGGAGGGTTACTTTATTTCTTTTGCGTAGCTCATTTAATTTCCCTAGGCATTCCCAGACCATCTTAGAATTGATTTCATATGAACTCAGCGCCTTGATGGCTGTTTGACTATCAGACATGATGATAATCTTCTGTTTCCGATAGTTACTATCTATATTGAACTGAACACATCTTTCAATAGCGTTTCAATAGCAATTTCCGCCTGAAATATACTTGGGTATTTTCCCAAGCTTTCGAAATATGTAGTTCTAGGCCCATATGTCCTATTCCAGTTCCTTCTGCCGTTAACGAAGTTAATTTAATATTGTAGGGGAGAAAAGAGCAAAAACTCGTTCTTTCGTTCACAAAATGTATTAATATATGATTACTAGTTTCGGCTTGTAACAGCCATCTTCAGATCAATAAGCCGAAACTAGTAATCATATATTAATACATTTTGTGAACGAAAGAACGAGTTTTCACTCTTTTCTCCCCTGCAATACTCATCGTTCATTGGATACTACAACACAATTAATTTAATAGACTAAAGATCTCTTACCTTCATACTCAAGAGGAAAAAAGGAAGTGAGAGTGAGGCTTCACTAATTTTCAACATCTTGAAAAAAATTTAACCTTTAAATTCTCCAAAATGAAAACAGCTGGTAACCCTGACAAATGAACTACAGTCTTGTGTAAAATCAATATTAAGTAACAGTCTTTATTAGAAGTTCTATATTAAATAAATATATTCTATGAGAGACTTAAGTTTAATCTGAGCAGAAATTATGAAATGCTACAAGGTTGCCCTCTAAAAATGTACCACCTAGTGTAAAAATACGATTCTGAAAGCTGCAGGTCGATCGGCCTTTGTCTTCGTGTCGTGTCGTGCCGCAAGAGCCTTGAAATTTGAAAAAAATTACATTTTTCGCGAAAAAACGGCATCTTTTCGCCTTTGTGTACTGCTGATAGTATCCATTGCAATAAATTTAGAATCAAATGAAAAGTAATTTTGTTGTCTTTAAAGTCAATAATAGATACGTTTTCTTCCAAATTGTGCGGCTCTAAACGGGATTATGGGTGACTGTCGTCATGTTTAACTAATTATTAACCCGTACTTTCTTCTAATTTTGTTTTTCGCATTTTGACCTAATAAACTCTAACGGTCAGCATTTAAGAATCCTAAATCACAATTCCTTGGAAGTGCTTGTTTTTATATCTATATTTTCCTAACAATTTAATTACACTGAACCAAAAATGGGTCCTGAAACAAAGCAAAAAATCATTGTTTGCAGAAAATAATGCATTTAGATTGATCCAAAGAACGAGTTCATTAAATCAATAAAAAAGATTTTATTAAATGAGGAAGGAATTTATTAGGTAATAGATACATGTATGTTTTGTTGTAGCGAACATCAGTTTTGTTTTAACAAATTTATTTGGTGTACTGATGATTGCGAGTCAAGTTTATGTATACACTCTAGTAGAAGAATGAAAAAAGGTACCAATAAAAATAAACATTTGTTGATACGCTAATCGCAAGTGGTTAACTTAATGTGAGGTATCCATAATCTTAATAAATTTTAGTTATTGTTATAGAGTGAACTTCTAATTAAAATGATGAACTTAATTCTTTGTTGCAATAATCCATTTCATTCACTCAATTTATTATTTGCTTTTATTGAATTGGGTTGCAGTAAACGTGATATTATCTAAGAGACATTGACATAATTACTAATCAATGTGAATCAAATAAAAATTGAGGTCAGTTCAATACTTTTAAGAAAGATAGTAACGTACTTACATACCATGTTCGAAATTTAACTGCATCTCCCGAAGCTTTACTCCCAGAATCGTAGCAAATCGTTAGATGATAACGTTGAAGCTTTCTAATGTTGCATTAATTGTCAGTTAATGTCAGCAAATACGTAAACTAGTTAGTTAGTTATGGCATCTTCGAAACAAAAAAATAACGAGAAAGTGTATAGTGAGACTGACTGTATGTAAATAGAAGATACAGAAAAACTTGAGGTCTGCCAAAAAATACAGCTTTCCATTTTTGTTAAATTTGTACCAAAAAATACACACCTATTTGGGCTAGATAAGAAGCGTTAACAGAAGTATGTTCTAGGAGCTTCAGATCTTCACTTCAAAACTAGCGTCATTAATTAGAAAAAAAAAAAATGATAAGTTATTACAGTAAAAATTATGTAATTATTATAATAAATATTAGAATATTAGAGATTTTTTTCAATGTAGGGCTGCACTTATCTAAATGCTTCTTATAACTAATTTTTATTGGTTTTTAGTTTGCCTATAATGTATGCTTGATCACAATCTCTACACCTCTGCACGATATTTTATAAATTCCAGATTTTTCTAAGCTATTCAGTCGATCCGTAGGGCCTTGGGTGTATTTTAGAAAACTTTTTCACGCTTTCAGATCTGCATATCACGACAAAGCAATAAAAATACAGCTTCATTCCTATTATCTCCTTAATTACTTTGGCTATTATTGCGTGGAAGTGGTTTTAATATGTTTGTCTCCCTTTCTATCGCTTAGCAAATCTTTTACTTTTGATACGTTACCACCGATTTAAGCTAGGCTTAATATATAAATATCCTACAACTTTGTGATAGCGTGCTTTAAGATATTATCTACAACAACCCTAAACTAAGTTCCAAACTCCGAACAATTCCAAATAACTTTTTTCTTTTGTTAGTATCTCAGATGCCATTCCTACGTCGACGTATATAAATTGTTCCTGTTGTCCCAACTGTGCCTCCCTTTTCCGCGCTCTTAAAATATTAAAACTCCATTCGCGCCCATCCCCAACAAGTTCCCACCCCCACGGTAGATCCCACGGCAAGTTTCAACTATGTTAAAAATTACGCCGTTTCATAAAACTTCTTATTTATCTTTCGAAAGTCGTCGTCGTCGTTGTGTTCGAGAAAAAGTTCCATCCAGTTTTTCGACGAGACAACAAACGCGGAGCGCTTTAAAAATCCGTATAAATTCTTTCCGCTCCCTGCCCCGCGTGAACTCGGCGCTGCCGCCCCTTATAAAATATTATAACGTCTGAAGTTTGCGCGGAAACAACTTCAAAAGCGCGGTTAGCAGCGCTACATCTGATAAATAGCGGTTTCTTTCGGAATTATTTCCGCGAGACCTCGAGTGCACGAGGACGGCCGCCATGCGGATATCGCGTCAGATTATACAGAGCATTTCAATTGAAACAAGTCACCTTAAATAACTCTTTATCTGCTGTGATTTAAATAAAATTTCAAAACCTGTCAATTGTCATATCTATAGAGACCAGATTATATGTAAAGAAAAACTGGAATATATGCATCGATTTTTGAGAAAATATGCATAAACCTGAGGCATATATGTGAAAAAAATGCGACAATATGCAAAATTTTTACATAAAATAAATAAGAGCAGAAATTTAAAGATTAACTTTATTGTACAAAATTTTTTCACAACATATTTCTAAAACAATTTATAATTAAATGTTTTTCAAAATTGTGTAAAAGAAAGTTTTGTCTTCTATCAGAATACATATGTTTCGAAATAGAAAAGCTTCTTTCAATATCCACAGATGTAATTGGTGCATTTCTTAACTTTGGAATACATTCTAAACTAAAATCAAAGTCGAAATCGTTTATTGTTTCACCTTCCAAAATTTTCTTAACTTTCTTCAATTTCAAATAGCCCGCATTCTTATTTACCGCTTTTTTAAATTCATCGTATATACAATTACCTATTGTACCCTTAACCTTCTTACATAGCATATCAAATTCGTCTACTATTTCGACTAATTCCGAGAGCGACATCCCTTGCGTTTCTAGTTTACGAATGGAACTTGAAACAAAGCTATAATTTTGACTTAATATACAAAAGGTTTTGTAGCAATTCTGTTGATGTTACTATCTCTTTACAGTTTTCCAGAGCAATGCAGTCAGCAGTGATTTCAAGAATTACATTTTTTATTCCTTCAAAATTATCGGCGAAAAAAATTGCAGCCTCTAACCATGTACTCCATCTCGTAATAATCGGTTTAGGAGGCAACTTAACACCGAGAAGTCGCTCCTTATAAAATTGGATTCATAAAGGTGCTTTCAAAAATACTTTTTTGACATTGCTAATTAAATCATTAATCAAAGGGAATTGATTCCTAATGTCTTCGGCTACACCATTGAACCCATGAGCTAAACAAGTGGTATGAATAATGTTACTATAAAAAAAAAATTAAATTTTGCGCGGCTTTCATCATGTATAGTGCAGCGTCGGACAACATTAGTAAAATTTTTTCACAAGGTATACTTCCACGTAAAAAGAAATTTGATAAACCTTCTTGAACGAATTGGACAATTGTCACATTATTTGTTTTTTGAAGTTCTTTATAATAAATCAAATATGATTTACCTACAATATCTTCATGAAGAATTCCTATTAACAAGTGGGCAATATAACGGCCACACTTATCCGTACTTTCATATACCATGATATAAAAAAAATTATTCCCTACCAATTTGTTGAATTTCTGTTATTGTTTGCTGGTAACAAGATGTGACATAATTTTTTCGTAAGGTACTTTCGTCAGGTATATTATGTTTGCAATATTTTTGCAGAAATGATTTCAAATTAACATTGTTTAACCTTGCCAATGGTATGTTAGACGAAATTAATGCTTTACACAGATCCGTATTATATTCTTCTTGTTTTGAGTTTCGTGAAGTTGATGCTACACATTGACGTATAGATTGCTGCACACATGCGGATCGCTTTAGTTTTTCACATTTTCCAA
Source organism: Protaetia brevitarsis (assembly GCA_004143645.1). NCBI lineage: Eukaryota > Metazoa > Arthropoda > Insecta > Coleoptera > Scarabaeidae > Protaetia > Protaetia brevitarsis. The sequence goes on from RXPK01002534.1 coordinate 18,914, forward strand.
TATGTGATGGAGTTTTAGCGTGCTGATCAATCAGGTATTTTCTCTCAGAAGACACCTACAACAACAATTGTCATTTTATATCAAAAGTTAAAGAATTTAAAAACAATTGTAAAGCTTTTAGTAAAATTAAACTTACCAGTTTACTATAGGCTCGACAAAATATTTTGTCGCCATTCTTTACCAGTTCAGGATATGGCTTAATCCATAAAGAAATTTTGTTCGCTATACTCACTGTATGTACGCACAGTATTTAAAAACGTGACACAATTACATGCTGTTTCGCTCAAAGATGTTCAATGAATGAATAGTTTATTTGGGAATTAATAATAATAAGACGTATTTACCACATCCCTTCTGCTAGGCGAAATTAAACACGTATAGTTCTTGGAAAAAAAATATTAGAGCAATCAATGTAAAAAATTTATCGTTCTGAGAATTGTCGGTTGTCGATCTACATTAGGAAGTACTAGGAATTTTTGCTAATGGAATGGATAAGAAAAAGCTTAAATATGCAATATATGCAGCTTTTGTAAAAAAATATGCATAGAAATGCCTAAATATGCAATATATGCAATCACTAATTAGCGCTAATTAACTTCTATTAGTATAATACGTCTGCATATAGACTATAATTAAAGATATGCAAAACATAAAATATATGCACTTTGCATATAATTCGCTCTCTAGTCATATCAAAGGACACCACTTCTAATGATGGACTTGACGATTTAAAATCATTCCTTCCTTCACCCTTAAAATTTTAATAGGCAAGATGGGTCTTATTCAAAAGGTTCTTTAATTCTTTTAATGGCAACATGTATCAAAGAGTTTTTTTTTTTAATCAGTAAGCACAAAGTGCATAATTTCAAAATGTGTGCCGAAATAGGATTAGAATGAAATGGTTTGAATTTTACTTTATTAAATGTTAAAAATGATGACCATTAACTTCCATACAATATATAATCTTACTTCAAATGCTCTCCTGACATTTCACAGCATTTCTGGAGTTATTAACTAGCATTATTAAACAATTTTTTGGCGTAACTCTTCTCTAACATCGTGGGCTTAAGACGCCTCCATAGAAATGTTGTAATGTTAACTGCTTCTAAAATAAATATATTATTGAAAACACAACAAATTCTCTATTCAACTTATGCAATTGGTTTTCGTAAAATAAACTATCTTTAAGCTTAGAAACAGTATCAGAGTAGTCAGTAGTCAGTCAGTAGTCAGGCAGCACTAGATTTTTAGGAGTTTTGACATGGAAAAAGTAATGTGACATTATGCAAAAGCTACACCAAAGAGCTTTTGCCTTTGAACGCTTAAAGTCGCAGATATCTGTAGATTATTTAATCTTAACTTTTACTATGCATGTTTAGAAGTTATGTAGTCTCAGACACCACATTGGTTCATTTTTGTGTCTACGGCATATATACTCACGTACAGTCAAGTACCGATAAGTAAGTCACACAGTGCTGACCATAAAAAAACTATCAGTTGAAGTTAAGGGGCATCCCTTATGGCCAAGATCTGCCATGGTTCAAAAATCAGTTTAGATGGAATCCCAGATAAGAAGAGGAGAAAGATATCCCAATTAGCGACTAGGAGTGGCACACAGAGAGCTCTAAAACTGACTATGGCGTAGGAGCTGGAATATATGGAAAGAAACCTAAAAAGGCCCTTTCGGTAAGCTTCAGCAACGGAACACGACGGTGTTCCAGGCTTGCTGCTACTTATCCATGTGTCAGAGAAATCGAAACCCGATTTACTTACCGAATTAGATGAAAGCATTGTCATCTTCTGTGACTGTCAGTCAACACTTACAAAGATCAGTTCCGCAAGTGGTGACTCTAGGCTGGTTTAGGATTGTGCAAGCGCCTTAAATGAAAAAGAATTCCAAAAGAACCCAGACCTGAATTTACTAAATATTTGCTAAGTAAAGGCAGAAAAACTGCCAGAGTCACTCCACTATGCTGAAATTCGGTCTAGATTACAGTATGGTGTACTCTTATGGGGAAGTTCGGTAAATGCCCATCAAATATTTTCAGCGCAAAAGTCTATGATTAGATGTATTGCTGGAGCTTACTTTTATGATTCATGTCGACCAATCTTTGAAAAATATAAAATCCTTCTTCTTTCGTGTTTATACATGTTTGAATCGTCATGCTATATATACCAGTCAAAAGCAAATATTCCAACCAACGCGAAATTTCATGATAATAGCGCTAGAATGAAAGATCAACTGCACTTACCTTCTAGCTCAATGAATACTTGGGCATAAAAATATTTAATCATGTACTCAACGAAATTAGATGTTATAATAGTTATACAAGATTCAGAAAGTCATTGAAAGTATTTTTATTGCAGCATATCTTTTACTCGGTGGGTGAATATTTTGGAAATGATGGGAGAGGCGTCTAGGCTAAAAGCTTTGCCAATTCTCTCTCCGTCCTTTCAGATTTCAATGTTCTTGCCAATACGCGATTTCGAGGCATCGACAAATTAGGGGGATAGACCCCGGTTCGTTTAACGCATATATGCTATTGCAGTTTCTCTGCTGGATATACCTACGCTGTATACCCCAGAGAAGCTGAAAAACGGGCGAGATCTTATCTGCCTTTGCGGACAGTGGTACTGTCTGTTCGATGTAGTTGAAGACGTGTGGTGCGGTCTCCAACTTTGCCTGAGAAGCCCTTGCATCCACTAAATGTTGCTAAGTAAGCCCCTAGGGTTGCATCGGACCACAATACCAACTGCAGCGGGGAAGTCCAAAAAAGATCTCCATGGCTGCTGTAGACGTCTAGGACATGGCCTCCGTAAAGCCCAGATAGGCAATCCTTTAGACTTTACTGAACGTGTTTATAGCATAGCCTAGCTTTGCTTTATGCCACCAGACTAGCGAAGAATAAGGATAGCATAAGCATATATATATATATGCAGCGCATTTGAAGCCATTTTATTCTAATCGTGTTTTATTACAGGAGTTGCATATTATCACTTTTTGCTTGCTGATTAAAGAAAAATTACTTTTTGATGCATGTTGCCGTAAAGAGAATTAAAAGACTTTTTGTATGAATGGTCACAGGGCCCATATTTCTTGCTCAAATTTTGAGGGGCCGACAGGAATGACTTTATATTGTCAGCTCTATCATTAAAATTGTTCCCCTTGATATGAAAAATGACAAGTTTCAACAACAGGCAAAGAGTTATTTGAGGTGGCTCGTTTCAATTGGAATGCCCTGTATATTATGCGAATGGCGTTTGTTTCGTTCGGGCGACAAAAGAAAATTGTTACGACTGCTCTGTGAAATTTAATTTGGGTGAGACCGTTTATGTGAAAACGCGATGTTATTAGGAAATATGCGACGGCACCAAGCGCCGCCGCGCCCGCGGATGAGCGTCGCTCGTGGACGTGACGTCGTAAATTACGCGAAGAAACGAATTTCAAAGTGGTGCTTGCGTAATGGACTTTTGCATGAGAGGGAAGTTTTCTTTTCCTTTGCAGATGTCTCTCTGAACATCGTGGAATGGGATAATTAAACTTGCTGGAGTTATAATTAAAGTTAGTTTGTTAGTTTATGGCGGGTGACACTCTTTGAAATGTGAAAATGATAAAACATTATGTAAAGGGAGCTAAATAGGTTTAAAATATATTCGGAAAAGTAATATTTGATAAACTTTCTACCAGATATGTTGTTTGTAGAAATAGGCCATTACATTATTGATAAGTGAAATCGTATTTATCCGCCATCTAACGGATTTGAGGAAACCAAATTTGTAGAACGGCAAATATTTTGATTTAATTCGTGGTTTTACTCAAATTGAATTGAAATTATAGGGATAATACAGATATTCTCAATCAATTACTTTAATAGCAATTATACATCTCCGCTTACATGTTTTGGATTATAGAGGCCATCCTCAGAACCACAGTAATTTAGAATTAAAATCAAATATATGTCGTAGCGGTCGTAGTTAAAAGGCTTAAAAAAATTAGAAATAATATTATAAATTGAAATCTTATTAAATTAATACTTAAATTTAAAGTTAAAATTTAATATGAGATACACTTTATTTATGAAAAACCAAACTATTACAAATTATCCCAAACCGGTGCTCCACCTAAAAACGGTACTACACGAGGCTACCTATTCTAAGTACTATATGGGTTCCATAACAATTGAAATGTTCCTACTCTAACTAGATAATTTCCTATGATTCTTAATAACAAAAATATAATGCAATAGCCTCGCGACCATATGAATACTACTTTTGAGAAATGATAAAATATGTGAAATGTAATTAGTTCATATAATCGCGAGTCTACTGTAAATCGGTCAGCTATCAGTTATTATTAAATGCGCCCATGGAACGACTTTCGTTATCTCCCAGCATTCGCCAAGGACACTGATTATATTATAATATACTTATATAAAATCAATGGCCACGGAGTAAGGGAAAACCATGGCAAAAATTTTACTCTGGGATGATCTAGGAAGAAGACCCATATATTACTAATAGCCGCAAACTATCATTATTTTTTTGAAAGCTGAAGAAGCAGCCTCCGCGTTTCCTTAAATTCCGATAACCTTGCTATCCTCACGTAACTGCTCCTTTTTTCACACATTGGAAATTGACACAGGAAAGAAGTAATGACCTTTAAAAACAAACAAAACAACAGCAGTACCTATTCTGGTTCACTGATCAAATTAGTAATTAATTAATTGCAATAGTCTGATTTAAATGTTACGGAGGACGTAACCTCAAAATTTACAAATTGATATCCTGAAGCAAAAAAGCTAATATTAAGACGAGCATCGAAATGTCGACATGGTAGTAATAAAGATATTCACCAGCTGCCAACATCCCTCGAGGATTACGTATGGTCGTTGACAACAAACAAATCCTCGAACTAATAAAATCCCGTTCATTTTAGAGATATTGCGAAAATTAAGGAAGTAAATGGCATGAAAAGCGATCATATTTTTTTTGTGTTACTTCTAGTTTATTAATTTAACAAACCCATTAATTTCACTTAAACAATATGTAAGTACTCTTCAATTAACAATGTGAATATTATTAAGATAACGCTAACCACAACTATAGTTAATTTAATGTAATTATTATGTTCAAATTACATTTTTTCCAAACCTAACCCACACTTTTGTAAACAGGTCCTGCAATCTAAGCATTATTATTATGGCAAAGTTTTCTACCCATACAGTTACGTTCAATAGGTATATGTGATACAGCCATTGTTGTAAAGATGGCGCTTCTCCTATTTCACTCAAACACGGTAGAAAATGTTTGATTTTGGTGCATTTACTGGAAAAACATTGTATACCGGTGAAGGAGAATTCGCAAACGTTGCATGCAGAACAAAATAAAGCAATGAGATCAAACTTCTCAAATTACGAAACCTTTTTTCGTTTTTTGAAATATTGCTTAACTTTTTCCGCGTTATTCATACTGTGTTCAGGAATGCTCAAGTATGTATATCTGGTAGCAATCCCGTCCACAAGATCTACGCCCTCACCTTCATCTACAAACTTTTCTCTTTTCAGACGCATCACAACGCATTTATCCAAACCCATTGCCATCCCAACACAGTCGACAAACTCACTCTGACCCCTGCATAAAGATTATGTTACGGTTTTTTTTGCTTCGCTTACCTCGAATTAGTTCTCCGCTAGTCTTTTCGACAAGCTTTTGTAACCCTATTTTCTTCTATTTCCGTACTCTACCTTCAGAGATGCTCATACGTCTTGTATTTTCACAACGTAAACATTATCGTTTAATTTTTGGCTTTCAAATTGTGTTTTCTTTCCCATGTTAGTGCGGTATAGCTAGAATTTGCATCTTTTAGTCTCATTTACTTACAGATAGTTCCTTATACTTAATACGGTCTTAGATTTTCGTGTAATTTCTTTCAATTTTAGTAAATTCCTTCAATTCCCATGTTTTGACAGTTGACGTTTCATTTCTAGATAGGCTAAGATCTGTTCGTTTTGCACATGCCGGTAGTGTTGATTCCCACGTAGCGATAGATGTGTTCGATTTGTTGGATTGATCGTCTATTTAGATCTGTGTTTTCTGTGTTTACATCTTTTCGACGTTAGAGGGCACCTCGATGTCTGTATTCTTATTTTATTTATCTGTCTTCTGATTGGTTGTGTGACATATTTCCTCCCTTCCGGCTTCCTGTTCCTGCTTGATTCTGGGTTGTTGTTTCAGACGCGCTCTTACGAGTGCATCTTCCTATCTTTGAAAATTTTGAATATTTTCACACATCTGTGGATTTTATTGGAAGATTGCTTGTAATATTCACTTGCCGTATCTTCGTTTGTGTTTGACGTGGAAACTTCGGGATTATCACGGCTGTTGTGTTCGATAAATCGAGATATAATTAGAGAATCCACGCGTCTGCAACGCCATATCTGTGTCCTTCTTCTCTTCGTTGTAAAACCTCGTTATTTAACGGTAAGCAGATCTTGTCTTTTCTTGTAAATCACTAATTTTGAGGTTTCTGTGTTTTTAAAGGTCTTTATAACACCCCTTATTTTGAATTCTGGAATTTTACCTTCGTTCTATGTGAGAATTTGAACACCCACGTGCGGCTGAGGACTTCTACGACTTTTTAAGTCCTACGGAGAACCCTTCATTCCTTAAATTTACCCGGACCACCTGGCTTTCGGTTAATGCCAAGTCAGCCCAGAGGCTACGATCTGTCTGTCCGAATAGGAGAGGGTCTCTACGCCCCACTAACAGCTGATCGAGGGGACAAGCTAAGTGCACGTTCTCTTTCCTTGTAACCCTGTAACCTTTCCGCGAATATAATAGAAAACCACCCCCGATCATTTAGTTTTTTTGTATTTAACGTATTAATGTAAATTTTATATGTTGTGCCTAGAATCGGAGGGTGCTACCTAACGTTAATTTTATAAAATAGTTTAACTTCAATTGGGATATTTATTTACTTTTTTTATTTACTTGTCAAACTCCATCCGATTGAATATCGGCTTGGCATATACAGGGTATTTATTCACCTTTTCACCATTTAAATATTTAATTTTATTTTTGAGTTTTTGTAACCGTAACATTTCAATCAATTTATAATTTAAGGAATTTTGCTTGTACAAATCTATGTGAGCGGTTCGCGTTGGCCATAGCGTTCGGCATTTGTGTCCTATCTTAGGACAATCTGTCATTTTTAATTGTTTTGCCGTATTTAATGTCAAATCGACAACATTGCTCTTTCTGAGTTTTATTTGTTTTTATTTGGCATTCTGGCAATAACCTTTATTTTTTTTATATGTCAAGATTTTGCATTAAAATTATATTTGCTTTGTCAGTGAACTTATTCTTTTATTTCTTTGTATGTAAATATTTGCAACCCGCTTTACCCCGGATTTTATTTATCACCTTGGATTCCTGCTTATCTAGGGGGCATGACAGGGTGGTAACCTAAGCAGGTGGCGCCGAAATTTTATTATCCATCTTGGGTTTGTGTTTCTATCAACCCACTCCCTCGCCGACGAGCCGGCTGGCACCCTGCATGATTGCCGAATCTCAACCCACTTATTTGAAGGTTTGTAAAGCGGAAGTGCATCACCTTTTCTGTTTTTATTTTGACTTCTTGCATCGCGATTTTTCACGGTACTCGACCGTCACTTTCGGTGCCGGAAAATAACAATTAAAGATTAAAGAACTTTAAGAAGTGTGACGCAGAATGATCTATTGTTCGGTGGATTTGCCATGTAGTAGCTTGGGTGGCTACCTAGCACGACCATTAGGAGAAGCAAAGACAAACAGAAGAGATAGGGGCTCAAAAAATCGCCTCGATATACTGCCTTCTGATGATGATGCCGTTTTACCTATGGTAAGCACAATCCTACCCTTCCACTTGGGGAGAAGAGCCATGCTTCTGTAATTTCTGGTGGAACGTTGGCGTATTTCAGTAGTCTCTGGATGAGGTCGTGGGATGTCGAGTTGAACGCCTTTCGGAAGTCGATCCAGGCCATAGATAAATTATGTTTGTAGGTGAATCTTTTGTTACGCATGAGTCAATCAGCACCATTTCTTATACACTCGCCATTCCCTTTCGTGATCACTCATATTATTATCACTGTTATTATAGTCAAAGCACTTTAAATTAACAATTCTTTATTTCTTTGCACATTTGAAAAGATTATGCTCATAAAACGCACAATTATTGTATTTTTAATTATAATTGAGAATAAATTTAAAAGTTTCCAACAACTTTTTTAGATTCAGCATATCTACCGAATCTGAAGGGATGACAGAACAATTACTTCGCTATTTCCTCAAAGACCAAGTTAACTAATTTCAAAGCGAAATTGACTGTCGCACGACCAGAAAAAAGGGTAAAGGACGTACACGCACGTATAGTCAGAAGCGCTCACGAGCCAGCGGACTCAACTTAGGAAGATACATCACCCTATTATATAAGTTTTACGGTCGGTTCCCTCGATATCAGGAGATGGCTAAGAGGAAAAAGCAGCAGGCGGTTATCGGAGGGAAACAGAACCCTAATAGCGACATGAGAGAAAGAGAGACCAAGCTAGGCGTGTCGAAGATCTTGATTAAAGATAGTTTATGTATATAGATGTATGTAGTGCTGTATATGCGGAGTCGAATCGCATCGACTCGATCGGGGTTTTGGTTGGATGGAGGCCATGGTATCGGTGCTTGGCTGGATGTCGAAAGTTTTTAAATGGAAATGGCGAGCTTGCAGATTGTGGCGAAGAAAGTTTGCTAAAGCTCGTTATTATAATTTCAAAGTGTGTTTTATTTTATTTTTCATTCGGTTTCATACAAAACTTGTTATAAAATACTGCCTCAAACTTGACTAAAAGGAATCTCATTATTGTCGAAAAAAATAATTATTTTCTCTTTAGTTGAAAATCTATCTTTTTATATAAGGTCTTACTCATCGTCATGTATGTAACATGTACACACACAAAAAAAAATGCGCTATACATTAATTCAGCGATTTTTATTGCAGATTGTAGTCATTTTTTGTAAATAGTTGTAAATAAAATCTGGGAAAAGGACACTACGCTTCTTCAATCTCACAGATCTATCAACCTTACATCATTCTCTTTGAAAACGGTGAAAAGTCTGTAGATTGTTACACAATGCTTTAATCGAAATGACATATTTAATTATTAATTACTTATTGCTTTCGACTGTCGAAAACATAGACAACATCAGCGATATAAACATTAATTTGAAGGCAATTTTAATTTAATTTTCTTTACCGTGGTTCAGGCAGTTACAGATGCGATTTTTTACGTCACTCAGGTTCAAATTTTAAATTCATTCGTTTAGTTTACGCGTCAAAACCTCAAGACGCCGTACCGCAGTTTTGCGACCCTTTGTGCACTTTCCAGCGTCGCTATTGATTCGTTCCTTTGTTACCTACCTAGCAAGGCCTTATGAGCGCTTTACGCACTATGCTCAGCTCTTTTAGTCTTCCAATTCATCGAACATTCAGTCACTATGACCAGTTGTGGCTCGAAAAAGACCACGTGCTGCCCATTCAGCATATACACACTAGCTTCGAAGCCCCTTGCCTTCAAGCTACAGCTAGTATTTTTACTTACTTTATCTATAATTTACCTTTTAATTTGTTCATTATTTTTGTGTTTTTGTTACTCTATTATTTTTTATTAATTACTGGCCTTGTGCTTTATCTCTAACGCAAAACTCGTAATTGCCAGTAACCCTTTGCTCCATTTTAATCACCGCTATATATCGTTACCTTTAATTTTAAATAAATAATTGCGATCTGATCTTCAAACCAACCGCGTCAGCATTAAACATTCTTTTTTTTTTGCTGCCTAATTTTATTTAATTTATTAATAATAAAGTGTTACTATTACAATTTTTCGAGCCTTTTATTCTCAACATTACTATCGCGACCACATCAAAACATCCTTGGCGTGTTTACCGTTGTTTTACCAGGTTATCGCATGTGAAACAATGTAGTGCGTCCGCACACCGCAACGTAACAAGATAATTATATCATAACGGGTATCTTGGAGCGGGTGCCGTTGCACCCTTGCCAACATGCCTTCAAACGTGCAAATACACTAAGACTGCATTAGTGGAGCTGATGGATTAATCCAAGATGCACTGACGAATAAAGAAACTTTCTTAGACATAGAGAGCGCTTGTGACAACACTCCACACGAGTCTGTCAAAAAAACATTAATTAACAGGGGGGTAGATGGAATGACCTCCATTTAGATGACCCAGCTGCTATCTATCAGGTCGGTGGAGACGGAGGTGGGACACTATTGCGGCTAGTACGACCAGAGGATGCCCACAGGGAGGAGGTATATCCCAGTTATGTGGAGCCCAAAACTAGATGAACTCTTATGCGGGTTGATTGATCTCTGCATAAAATCCATATTTGACTCTGTGAGAGTTGTTAATATGGGGGAAAAGGAAATCAAACAATTTCTAGATCCTCACAATCTATGCATACTTTGCCAAGGGTATGCTGATGATATTGTTATATAAGCAAGAGGCAAATTTGAGAGTACCCTCTGTGACGTAGTTCAAATGGACTCAATGCTAACCCCAGTAAGACTACCTTAGTAGCATTCATCTAAGAAAAGGAAATGCAATCTCCAAAATCATAAAAATGGATGGGCAAAATATAAATTGGAGAACGGAAGTTAAATAGCTAGACCTCACCCCCAAACAATCAACTTTTCAACTCTAGAATAAACACAAACTTGATGTAGCCAAAAAACGATCAAAAAGCCCTGATGGTGTGCATAAACTTTGCAGGGACAAATCGGGGATGTAATCCAAAAATACTGCCTTGGATGTATATAGAGATAAGACCGATCATCACTTATGCATCAGTAACTTGAAGCAAAATAACTAATCTGGCCATTGCGAGAATTAACCTTTTGAAAATGCAAAAGATTAGCATACATATGTATAATTGGGGCAATAAAAATTTGCCCAACAGCAGCTATCGAGGTAATATTAGATCTTAGTCCTCCCCGTATTTTAGTGGAGGGCGTGGCAAAAAGAATCACGTTCAAAACAATCAGGAAAGAAACGATTAGGCATAGACCTCCATCTCTTAGCGGTGAATCAGCTTTGTGAAAGAATTCACCATAAAGCTTAGTAACAAGAGCGAGTGGGGTCAAAGCACGATCTTGAAGTTGAATGGAAATGTCTTCAAGTGGCACACTGACGGCTCTAAAACGGCCGAGGGAATTGGAATGGGACTATATAGGCCTTGAATCAAGCACTTCAAAAGCTTGGAGAAATACCTGAGTATCTTCCAGGCTGAAATACATGCTATTGAAAGATGCGTCCAGTTTAATATTGGCAGGAATTACCGAAAGCAAAAAGATTATCATTATATGTCTGGTAATCAAGGCGTTGAGCTCACATGAAATCATTCTAAGATGGTCTGCGAATGCTTAGCAAAATTAAACCAGCTAGGCAAAAGAAATAAAGTAACCCTTCTCTGGGTTCTGAAATAAACAGGTGTGGAAGGAAACGAAGTAACCGATAATTTTACAAAAGAAGGGACTAGAATCCCATTCGTAGGGCCTAAACCCTTTTGCGAATTGGAAAGCAAAATGGAGCAGAGAAATCCAATTACTTGAAGAATCTCTGGGAAATGAGGCCACGTAAAACCCTTTTTGGAACCTATAACCAGAATAGCTCAACCTGAGTAAGAACATATTCACATATTAACTGGAATACTTTTACGCCATTACAAACTGAAAGGACGTCTAATTGTAAGTAAGCTTGAATTGGCAAAGGAATCTGAATGTAGATCTTGTGGGGAATAGGATGAAACACCCATCCATCTCCTATCAAATTATGTAGCACTGTGCAACTCAAGGGCGTTGCACCTGGGACCATGTGAAATCGAAGATGGAGACTTACCTAATCTGAGGCCTTCTTCATTTCTTGCACCCTCTGAAAGGAATAGGATTGGAAGATGCTGTAAAACAGCAAGAATAGGGTACACAATAGATTCCTTAGGTCGCAGTGTAACTATCACCCTTCCCACATATATACATGCATATATTTGTTAAATTTTACTTTTAACCTCAAGACCGTATCTATTTTACCAAATTGTAGATTCTAGCTACTGAAGATGACTTTTAGAACCGAATATATAAATAATTCTAAATCATCAGGAAAATTGAGGAACAATTAAGCGTGTTTGAAATTTTAAGTAGTAAATATTATTTTTAATTTAACTGAAAAATAGATGAATAACCATTTGAATGCATAGAACAAGCTTCAATTCCTGTAATTATCAAAAAACCAAACAACGCCTTATCTATGTTTGTTTTTTTGAAGGAAAGCCATAAATAGGTTTTAAAATAATGAGAAGATATAAAGGTTAGAGAATTTTTCAGTGTTCGAAGAACCATGAACCAATTTATGTGTAAAAATATCACTATGAAATAGGTAATAGATTTATAAAGTAGAGATTCCTTGAAGAAATAAAATACTTATGTGTATTGCGAGGTTACAGGCTTATATATTATAAAGCCCATAAATATAGTTTCAATAAAACAAAGTAGAGACTCATTCGCGTACGGAAAAACTATAAATCAAAAGATACACAATTATCAGATTTAAATTCCGAGATTCTCTCAATAAACTCCACTATATTTCTTACATCTTTATTTACAGGGTTTCTATACTTCGATATTCCACCTATAAATTCCTACATCAGGTATCGATTACTAGAAACCTTAGAAAATATTTCATTCAGCACCGTATTGTAACTTCAGACGTAATTTATACACGTATAACTTGCCAATTAGCGAGAATTTATTATCCATTAGACGTCAAGACGCATAATTACTTCACTGCTTACATCCAGTTAATGTAAGACTCGTCTAATAAGTGTTACGCTTACACATATTATTTCCAGGGCGCTTGATAGCGAACAAGGTCGTTTCGTGAATACCGACGATGCTGTTATTGCACGCTATTAGTTATACTCGCTAGTTGTTGAAATCGCTCGCTGTATTAAACAAATTGATTAGTCGTAAACTAGTTTCACGTTGTTAGGATCGACCTTGTACGATCCGAAAGTCGTTAACGTCGTGTATTGGTATATGTTGTACATACGTGTGTATTTCGGGTACGACAAACCCAATCAATTATTATATAATAGGTTGTAAGAGCCTCTTTGGTAATTAGATCTAATTGGAACACGTGAAATGTTTGTTTTAATATATTTATTTGTTCTTGTCATTTTAAGATAGTTTATGATGTTAATTTATCTAACAAGGGAAGGTCACGAACTGTAAATCGCAGATTCTAGTAGAACTTTATCAGTTTGTAGACCTCATGCAGTGTTACTCAAAGACACTTTGTTGCTGCAAAATCCAAACTTTAGGGAGCGCAATTTGACTTTGAAATTCGGCCAAAGTTTCGTTTACCCGAAGGAAATTTTAAACGGCGAAAGATACAAAAAAATATTTAATGGCAGACATGCATGAGTTATTTATGTACAGAATGTTACAATAAGCACGGAACGATATATGAAATATCGTATGTAAAGAAAATGAACTTCTAATAACCGCTAATTAGCTAAGTTTGTATTACTACAAACAAGTGACTATGCACTAGTAGTATGAGAAAATTACGATTAACTTCTATTAAGGCTACTGCTTGCATCAATGTGAAACATTAGTAATGTTAGTGGTAATTACGCTAAATTATTAGAGTGCTCTGCGATGTCTCTAGGCAAGGATCTTTGCGTCTATAATATTATATATTATTAACTTGAACTTTTACTGTTGCTCTAATAAAGTATAGGTATTGTTACGCTACACAGTAGCATACAGCCCGGATTAAAAAAAATAAATTTTAAAAGAAATACATTAATTAAATTAGAAAAAATCAAATTTTATATATACCAGTGTCCTCTATCTTTGATAATTTTGATTTAGAAGTGTTCTGTCTCACCAGCCAGATGGCATGCATGGCGAGAAATTTCCGATCGAGGGGCGGTGACATAAAAAAAATATTGAATAGCTCGTTACTTTCTTATATCTTTCAGTAAGAGTAGAGATACTGAGCAAGGACGTTGTCAGTTGTCCTCTCCTTCAAATTCACTGTCACTGACCAGTTTAAATGATATCCTAGGCATAATAAAGTCGTGCCTTAGTAGATTCACGCTATTAAGTAAAATTAAAACATTTAATAGTGGATAAAAGTGATTTTATTTAATTAAAAAAAATTCAAAATGTGACTTGTTTAATATCAGACATAAATCTATGGATAATAATCTCAGGTAAGTCCGTGAGTCCGTTTAATTAATAACACTAAAGCTTCATTAAGTAATTCCACCTTTTGCAATATAAATTCATAGTTTCGTACTTAAATACGTTTAAATTAAATTTTAAAAATTCCGCGTTTTCTGACCGTTCAAATGGAGTTAAGCTAGACTTAAATAGACGTGTGAAACAGAGTAGCCAACCTTGATGGTAAATCACTGGATATTGGTTCGTAACGTAAATACACATTAAATACATATAAAGCTACCAACTTATACTAATTTTCCCCAAGTAACTGGAGACCGCTTAGCTATGTTACAAACGATTTTCTAACCTCAAATTTTGCAGAACGGATTAAAATAAAATTTCTTATAAGTATAATTGAATTTAGATTAGAATTGAAATAATACGTTTCTTTTTAGGTAGATTTGACGAGGAGTACCTTTTTTACAGGGCCGAATTCTGCGATCATCGGTGGTCAGGACTGTTCAGGTCGGATATGGACTCTGGTTCGGGTACATCGAAGGTAGGTACTTCAGATCAGAGAGGATGGGTCGCTCAGGACAGGAACATTACTCGGAAAAATCGTCGTTGAAGAAAAATTACCCAAAATTGCAGGTAATTTGGATAATATTTATGTGAAAAACTTTGTTTAACAATTAACAATTATTTTTAGATTGTAATTTGGGATAAAATTGGATTTTATCGAAATAGCCGTTAAAATTTTCAAGAACAAAATGAAATAGGTCTGCCCCTAACAGAGTTCGGTTAGTGAATGGTTCGAATTGAAAATGTTTTAACTGACTTGAAAGCGATTGTCTTCGTCAAGGGATCCAACTGTCTGTGCAAATCTGTTAATATAACCGAAATAAGGGGAACATCCATTGTTTTAAATATAAGAATGGCCATGTGATCGCAAGAACTGTCAGATGTTTAAATAAATAAATTTACAAAATCTGGAATCACCTTACACTTGTCACATTATAAAAGTAAGTGTCTCTGAATTATGAGAAAAATACATTTGATATTTTTACACACTTATTGCTATTTAAAATTAACAATCTTAAAATTCATTACTGTGCCCCCAAAAGGTAGGCAACCATTTATACACATAGAATTGTTACAGAATCCAATATCCAGCAATTCCCATGTCTGTCTGTTGACATATCAAAGCAATTGGTCTGCCAATGCATATAAAAACATTATTAAACAAAATTTTAATGAAATAAATACTCTGTAAAAGAAATTACAACTGTTCACTTGAATTAAACGTGGATCCAAATTTGATCTGTCAAAATCTAATTGTTAAAAATGTAATGTTCAAATTCTAATATTCATTTTCGACGTGTAGGTTTATCACTGCTGACCCTCTTGCTTCCTGAAGGGAAAATTCTAAAGGAAAATGCCTTGAAGGACTTGCCAAATGCAGAGATTTCCTACATCACTGGGACATCGTCCAGCTGTCTGCTGCTACATATTATATCCTTTTTCTATTACATCTAATAAGTTTTAAAAATATAACTAAGTAAAATAGTAACATTCCCTTTTTTTAAATAATAGTAGAATATCAAGTAATCTCTCCATGACAGTATATTATCATGTGTGGAGATTTAAATATTGACTGTTCACTTAACAGCATGAATGACTAGCTTATTTCGTTTTCGATAAATATAAAAATTATTGCAAAGATGGACGACAGAAGGTCAAATGCATTCAGTACGGATATTGGCGTTCCAGTAGGAAGTGTCTTAGGTATTTTTCTGCTTTTTATTAATGATTTGCCATCACATTCATGAGCTGGCAAAACTGACGACACGTGCATAACTGCTTTCGGTAATGATAAACAAAAACTAATTAGTAAAGTTGAACACAAAACAGTATTGAATAATTTAATGATTGGTGCTCAACAAATGGATTAATAATTAAACGCCAAAAAAAGAAGTTTCACAACAAGTACGAAAAAAGTCTTTACTGTCGATCAACTCTAAGAAACCATCCACAGAATGCAAATTATTGGGTACCTTACTTGATAGTAATCTGAATTGGGAGAAACAGATAGATGATATCTGCACTAACAATAAGCTGCAAAAATCTTTACTCTTAGAGATGCTGTAAATAGGGAGACACATTTGAACGTATACTACGCGTTCGTATACTGAAACATTTCCTATAAAATGATATATTCAACAAGAATTTCTATTACAAAAACGTACAACCAGAATCATATTCAATCTTACTTACCTTATCCAGCGATTTGTAAAGAAATGTTTGGAACACACGGCGTTTTTACTTTAACTTCAATATTTCTGTACAAATTTACATATTTAAATATAAATATCAATGCCATATCGATTGAGGTTTTGTTGGCATCTATTAAATAAGTGACTTTTATTGAAAGTTAATAAATTTTGAATATCAGATCATTGGATTGGAAAGACATCGTTGAATGAAGAGTATTGTGACATATTAATCACTGTTAATGGCATGGCTAATCAAAATGATGCAGCAGCAAGAGAACTGTATTTGGATAAGTTTCCCAGGCGATCAATTCCAGATGCGGCAACCTTTCGCAGACTAATGCACAGAACGTGAATGTCAGGGTCTTTGAAACCCACACAAGAATAGTTTCCACTATTATCCCAAAAGTGGATTCGCCGTGTACAAATCTGTGTCAAAGTGCGAGGTAGACATTTAGAATATCCACTGTAGAAACGATCTTTTCAGCAGTTCCCAATATTTTTTTCTAAATTTGTCTTTGAGCTTTTCCTACAAGTATATAAATAAAAGTTACTTCTTTAAGCCCTCTTAGTAAGTCATTTCAGTTAACTGCATAAGTCATCTGGACACAATACGTTATATTGCGTCCAGATTAAGGCCTAAAGCCGAAACCAGTCGACAATTACGAGTAATTAAAAGATTGGAGAGAACTGTTTTCTGTTTTTTTTTTGCTAATACCATATCCAAACTACCACCAATCAGAAACTTACAATAACATGAATAGTTAATCCTACGACTTATAAGTAACTTAATAATTGACCAATGTTAATGGCACACTTGCGGAGGGACATTTAGCGATACATTATATTGCGTCCAGATGATGGCCTAAAGCCGAAGCCGGTCGACAATTATAGTAATTAAAGGATTGGAGAGAACTATTTTCTGTTTTATTTTTACTAATACTATATCCTTAACTATTTATATTTGTGTTAATTTCAGGTAAATTCAAAAATAAATCCCTCCGATATTCGTTGTTTGTCGAAATGTGTTTTAGAAGCACGGTTTTGAATTATTTTAGGCAGAAACCTTTTAAAATAATTCAAAATTCCTCTTAATGTCAGGACTACAAAATACATTGAACTTTTTTTTGTTTCCAAGGCAATAATTCTGCATTAAAGGACAGTTATTTGAATACGAATAAAGGTTCATGATGTTCAGTAATACTTGAGATATCTACCTTTATATTTAGCCAATTAATATAGGAATATCCTATACAGTAATATTCTGTTATCTTACTGTTCAAGTTATCGACAGCTTTCTTTTTCGTTAAATCGCCCTAGAATTATCCTTAATATCACGGTATCTTGCTATACTAATAAAAGTATTCAATATCGTCACGGTAATATTAACGCACATGAATACGCAAGATTGCAAAATTTATGTATCCCAATTCTACACGGTTACAACATCATAATATCGTGATATAGCTCGTAAACGTTTTAATACTTAATGCTACTTTTTTATTAGTTATGCTTCTTCGCTATAATCAATATCCATCAAAGTACTTTTTGCCTCAATAATTAAAAGAATCGTGAGTGGGTGTTTCGTCATAAAATTTATTAGATATATAGCAATTTGGTTTAGTTTAACTTAGTTTATTTATATCATCATTTAACAATTTATGCATTGGATAGATAGCATCATTACAAGCAAAATAAATAAAATATTGAAATGAAGATACAAAGATATCAACTAAACACACTAAATAATAATAATAATATTTTTTTATTGTTCAATAGATATAATATCCACTTACAGGACAACATATAAACATAACGAAGTGTGCTAAGTAAACAAGAAGTAGTGTAAATAATAAACTAAAACCAAAAACCTCAAATATGTATTAAAAAAAAATATGAGATTTGAATTAATATAAGGAAACTGAAATGAAGAAGAGAAAGGAGGAAATGGGGAATCAAAAGCGAATTAGATAGAAGAAGGAAAGTGGAAAGGGTCAGAATGAAATTTATTAGCATTATAATAATAATAATAATAATAATAATAATAATAATAATAATAATAATAATAATAATAATAATAATAATAATAATTTATTAACCTTGAAAACTTTGGCAAAGGTATAAGATAAGTCAAAAGACATCAGCCAAAATAACAGACAACAAAAGAACAACAAACAACTACTACATTCTTTATAAACTTAGGGCTTAGAGTAAGTTGACATATATAAGCAATATAAATATAGTTAAATAATTAAATCAGCAAAATAACAAAAGGTAATTATGCACTAATTTAATGGAAGCTCAAAAAATTCTTGTAATCCATAAAAAAAACATTACTTAATAAAGTCTTTCTAAGTTCTCTCTTAAACGCAATTAAACTAAGACTCTTAATTCTAGACATTAAATATTTTTATACCCATAAATAAAGGAGATCTTTCGAACGTGGTCGGACTATGCGCTGGTGTGCAAAATTGTTCACGATTTCTTGTGCTGTATGCATGGTAGTCACTGTGCGTGATAAATGAATCCTCATATCCTTTGACAAAGGTAGCAACTTCCAGTATAATATAGAAAGTAGTAAGGGTCAAAATTCCTAAATCCCGAAAATATTGTCTACACGATGTTCTTGTACTTAACCCAACCATATTTCTAATTGCACGCTTTTGCAAGCGAAAGACTTTACCAGTAAGCGATGAAGCTCCCCAGAATATAATACCGTACGATAACCTTGTCTGAAAACGATATACGGACGACGATACACGCGAAATAGTACGGAAGCATAACATCTTTCGTAGCCACCTGTCTTAATCGGTAGATTGCGTAACACACGGACGAGAGTTTAGTACCTAACTCTTGTGTATGAGAAGCCTAATTTAAGCTATTATCCAAAGAAAGTCCCAAAAATCTAGTTGAGGAAACCTGCTGAATGGATTTATTAATTCTCAACAAATGACTTTCCTTAATCTTTGTAATGCCCGGTGTAAAACGTATGAAGAATGTTTTATCGACATTTAAGTACAATCTATTGCTTGCAAACCATTTGGAAACAGTGTTTAGCATACTTTGGGTTTGTTTGCTAAGGCTGTCATTGTCGGTAGCAGATATAATAAAGCTACTATCGTCGGCATACATAACCAAACTATCAACTGCGGTATTAGCAGGTAGATCATTTACAAAAATGGTAAATAACAACGGACCAATAACTGATTCTTGAGGAACACCTTTCTGGAAAGGTAAGGAATCGGATTTGTGACCACTTAATTCTACCAATTGAGCTCTATTGCTCAAGTATGAAACGATACAATCTAGAGCTCTTCCTCTTATACCGTAAGTATGTAATTTGCGAAACAATCTATAATATCAAATACTATGATCTATCAGGTCGAAGGCCTTACTAAGATCCAATAAAACAATCGCTTTCTCTCCATCATTAAGTTGAATATAAAGCCTGTTTATAAATTGTAATATCGCTGTTTTTGTGGATCTATTCTTCATGAAACCGTGTTGTTGACTAGTTAGCAAATTGTTACAGGTAAGGAAATTTACAATTTTTGTACACATGATTTTTTCCATCACCTTAGAAATTGATGCTTTGAGAGCAATTGGCTATAGTTCTCAACTAATTTAGTGTCTTGCTTTTTATGCAGCGGGGGTATTTTAGCAGTCTTTAAGATGTTCCGGAAGATGCCATGTTGAAATGATCTGTTTATTAGGGATGTTAATATCTGTAAGGTAAAGGCTATAGTGCGCTTTAGAACAGTGTTGCTAATATTATCAATTCCGGATGAATTCGACGATTTCAGATTATTTACAGTATACAGTGCAGTACATTCCTGCACATATGTGTAATCAGAGCTTTAGCCAAAAAATTAGATCTCTCAGTTGGAACGAAGAAAGTAACGTTATAGTTAGAAATCGCAATAATTATATTTACATGACAGTTTCTTTTCGAAAAGCATTAAAATCCGTTGAAAAGTATTAGAAAGCCGGTAAACAAGTTTCCTGGATTTATTCCATCCCATCCGTTATAAATACCAATTTATTCCGTCACGCGTGGGTTTCCACGGGATACCGTGTAAGGCTTCCGGGAAATTGAAAAGTTTTACTACGACAGACGACAGATTTTCGTAGCAAAACAAAGTCGTTCCACCCCACGCGGATATTCCTAGAGCCGCACATAAGGAAAACAAATCGCGTAGGCGAGACGAAAGAAAGATCGCTTTCGATAGATACGGCTTCTATTCGATTACCGTTCCACAGCAGAACAAACAGCGGGCGCCGGTGGCCGAGTCATCTGCATAAATACACGAAACCCCACGATACAAGCGCGACACAGAGAGAATAACCGATTGGGATGCGGAAGCGCGGTGGGAGGAACGAATAATTGCTGAGGAAATGCGAAATAACGTGTTTCTTTATTGAGGGTGAGGATTTATTGGAAGTTTTAAATTACATCATTTAGTTGGACTGGACAATAATAAATATCAATTCAATATATCTAACTTCTTCTAATTAAGATAAACCGATATCATGATATAAATGCAATATGATGGAATATTTCTATTTTCTACTGCCATGGAATTTGATTGGAATCGTTCCGCATTTATGGTATTGTAGTAAAGAATATTGGAATATAAGAATATTGGACCAATAATTCGACTGCAAGAAACAGCAAGTTAAACGCCTATTTTTGAATAATTCAAGGGTGTTTAAAGAATTTCATGTGGGTTTTTATCATACCAAATACCCATAGCTTTTTTTATTTAAATGCCCAGCTAAATAAAACCATGCCTCATCCAAGAAAAAGAATTTGTCAAGAACGCCATCGTTATCCATCATACCCAAAAACAATTGACAGTAATTAAGTCAGGTTACGTGATCAATGGATAAGAGCTCTTGAACGCAATGAAGCTTGCATGGAATTTTTTTTTAGATCTTTTTTTAAGGATTGCATGGCATGTTCCATATGAAAGTTGTGTTTGCTGTTTAAGCTTACGAATCCATTTCTTAGGTGATTGAGTTATTCGCTCTTCAGTATTTACTGTATTTTCAACTGTCTGTTGTAATGGTCTACCACTACCTGGTTTTCGGAACACGTTTCATGGAATTTTGCCACTGATTCTTGTGTCAATTGTCGCAAACTGTCATATGTTTCTGGAACATTTGGAAATTCTGTCAGAAATTCTTTTATACATGGCTGCAAAGAGTACAACAAGTATTTCATTTGTCACTACCTACATGCTATCTTGAATAAATAAAATCATGGCTTGCTGAAAGGTAAATTTAATTGATCATATTCATTCATATCGGAACACGTTTCATGGAATTTTGCCACTGATTCTTGTATCAATTGTCGCAAACTGTCATATGTTTCTGGAATATTTGGAAATTCTATCAGAAATTCTTTTATACATGGCTGCAAAGAGTACAACAAGTATTTCATTTGTCACTACCTACATGCTATCTTGAATAAATAAAATCATGGCTTGCTGGAAGGTAAATTTAATTGATCATATTGCATAAGCACATGAATATTTTCAAGTCCTGTTAGAGACCAGACAAGAACACAAGAAGCTTAATCCGGAAACTGGTCCAAAAGGAATTTCACTGTCTGGGGTAGGCTGACGACCTTACAATAGTCGTTAAAGCGCGGCTTTCGAAAGTTCTGGTGACGCGTATGCAGACTGGTCTAAATATGGAAGACGAATGGTGTAAACAAGAGTGACTATCAGTCAATGCTCAGAAAAAAAAACAAATCATCACGTTCACGAGAAAGAAGGCATGCATCCACTAATGCTAGGAAGTGAAAGGATTCCATATATCAAAAACCCCTTTGGGGTATGGGTTGATCAAAGACTTAAGTACATGGAATCCATATATCCAGAATACAATCAACAAAGACATCGCTACATGTTTATATACTACTAGGTCTACAGCATATAGACTATTGCGTAAAAGTCTATATGCACCAATAGGTAAATCGGTGTTTACCATCGGAAACTATTGAATAAACTTAAGGTGACAGCCCTCATAAGGATGCCAAATGATGCCATGGTTTAGAAAATGAACTTAAATAGGAAGTATCAGATTATAATATCAGATAAAAAGCACTGGGAGAAAAGTATTCCAGTAGTAGTAGACTCGAACAAGTATAGAAACGGTTCTAAAACTGACTACGATGTAGGAGCTAGAATATATGAACAATAGGTATCAAAAACCTCTTTCGGCAAGCTTTAGCAAGAACACGACGGTGTAAATCATCTTCGTGTCAGAGAAATAAAAAAAACTAGTCAGGTATACCATCATTATTTTCTCTGATAGCCACTCGACACTTAAAGCGATCAGTATTGACCGCAAGTATTGACTCTAAGGTGCTTTTGGCTGAGTAAGTGGCTTAAATGAAATGGGCAAAGCAAATTAACATTGCTTAGGTTTTCAGCTACTCATGTGTGAAGGAAAATGAGGCACAGACAATGTGGCGAGGCGAGGTTCGTTAAAATCATCCGTAGGAGCTGGCCATTCCTTCCAAATCGCAAAATGACAAGTCACCAGCATAGAAGCAGGTAAAAAAGGAACAAAGGCCTGAATTTGCTGGAGACCTACTAAGTAAAAACAGGAAGACTGTTAAAATTGAGTTGTAAAGTCTGACTGTTAAAGTTCGTCTCAACCTTAAGATGCAGTATGGGATATAATAGCCACTGTGCATCTCTTACTATCCCTAGTTGCTGTCACTAACACTATCTTCACTTCCGATTTATATGTTGCTACTTATTTACATATGTCGGTGTCGGCACCAATACCTATCTGTCATCTGTCTATTAGCATCAACTGTTGTCAATCGTCATCATCGTAGTTTTAAAACAGTTAAGTTCCACGTTAATTAGTTTATATATAGCACAAATCGTTCTTTTCAGAACGCTTCTCTCCTTTTCAAACGCGCACAAGGTAATATGGGTATTTTTCGTGATTTTTATAAATTATATAACCTATACATTTAATTACAGTTTTCACTGCATTAATGGAAGGTGTAGGGAGAAAACGGTGTAAGGGAGAACAATTTAGCCTGAAGGAGAAGTGTATGATTGCAAATGTTTTTAATTATTTTAATAAATCTATGAATGTGAGTGCTACTGTTCAAGAAGCAAGCAAAGCTTTGGGTTGTTCAGAACGTACATATATAGTATAAGAAGAAGGAGCAACACACTGGTTCGTTATCAACTCCAAAAATACCCAAAAAAAGGAAAGGCATACAAGTAAACGACCGATTACAAACATATGACGAGAACACGCAAGCATCTATACGACGTAAATTTTTTATACAGAATATGCCACCTACCTTAAATGCAATTCTTGCTGCTGTCAATGCTGATGATGATCTTCCTAACTTCAGTCGAGCAACCTTACATAGGTTATTACATGATATGGGTTTTGAATTTAAAAAAGTAGGACGAAAAAGTATACTCATCGAACGAGATGACATTATTCGGTGGAGACATAAATACTTACGAGAGATCAAGAAATTTAGAGAAGAAGGTACAGTGTAGTTTTTGCTATTTGACATGCAATATACTTTACATTATTTTAGGTCGAACCATAATATATATACCGATGAATCATGGGTAAATACAGGGCATGCAGTAAATAAAACTTGGACAGACACCACTATTCAAAATAGTCGGCAAGCTTTTATACAAGGATTAAGTACGGGCTTGAAATCACCCACTGGGCTCGGACCTCGTTTTGCATTAGTTCATGCTGGTGATGATAATGGATTTGTTCCTGGTGCTGAATATACATTTCTCTGCAAGAAAAACACTGCTGATGTTCATCATGAGATGGACTCAGAAATATACGAGGATTGGTTTATTAAGAAATTACTTCCAAACATACCGCAGATGTCAATTATTGTTCTTGACAATGCTTCGTATCACTGCAGAAAATCAGAAAAAATTCCAACGGCAGCATGGAGAAAAACTGATATCATAGATTGGCTCCGTGAGAAACAAATTCCAACAACTGACGATATGTTAAAAAGGGACTTGCTGTTTTGCGTGTCACAAATTAAATCGCAGTATGATAAAAGCAGGATTGATGAACTTGCTAAAGAAAACGGTCATCATGTTCTGCGATTACCACCTTACCATTGCGAGTTAAATCCCATTGAAATGGTATGGGCACAAGTAAAAAACTGCATAAAAATGAACAATACCACATTTAAGGTAAAAGACATGGAGGAACTAATTCAAAGAGCGTATAGCACTGTAACTGTTGCTAATTGGCAAAACTACATTAAACATGTAAAAAATATTGAAAAGGAAATGTGGATAGTGGATAATTTGCAAGATGACATTGAAGAATTCATTATTCGTGTAACAGATTCATCATCCGAAGATCAAACTGATTCGTCGACCGACTAAAAAATTTAGATAAGACGCGTGTAATTACTATTCCTTTCATAAATATTATTGTATTATGTGGGCATTTGTATGATTCCAGCTATTTTTGTTACAAACGTGGAAACTATAATTAATTAAAGGATTGTATCTATTTCTTTGAATTTAATAAATTGTATCATACCTCATATACAATAAATAAATGTTCGAAATGTAAATTACGTTAATGAGTAATAATAAATAAGGTTATCGGCTCTTTTTACTGATTCCTAAATAAAAACAGTATATGGTTTTTTATATTTTACTGTTTTCCACAGATTTCGTTTAAAAAGAAACCGAAAAAAGTTTGCGAGATAACGATTATAATTGCTTCAATTCAGCTTCTTTCTTCAGCATATAAGCAATTGCTGCTTTATAGCTCCCTTTTCGTATCTGAGACCACATAAACATATATCATAGAGAAGATAGTAACATATACTGATATATGCATTTTAATTGTCATAACCTCAAATAATGCAACCGGAAGTAGCAATGTGCAGCTGATGCGACGATTTGGCAATCGCGAATCGAATTCCCATAAGACGTATACTGCATCTTAAGGTTGAGACGAACTATAGTAAGTATGCTGACTGGTCACTATAGCGTCAAAGGACTCAAAAATGAGATCACCGAGGCTTATGTGTTTTCACATTTATCACTATTATCTTCTTCTGGGTTACAACTTTTCATAGTAGATTCCTTCGTGCAAATATTACTTTTTTTTTAGCAAATGTAGCTAAGTAATGCTTGAACGCAGGCATATGTATACAAATAGAACATCAACATAACATACGAGAAGGGGCATTATCCGTACCCTACGTACATACAACGTATACATGCGAATATATCTACATGAGACCGCCGGCAACTCGATCCCATCGGTACGTAACAGGATATAGCAGCATTTTTCCGCGTTAGGTCTGCATGCCTGCACAACACGTCGCGGTTATGAGCGCGTATGGGATCGTTATGTAATAAAATAGCCCAGAACGTAATGGCAACCGCAGCGTACGTTTCCCTCTCTTTCTGTAAAAGATATAATGCTATATTATACTTACAGTACACATGACCCGAGTCAGTACATTTGTAACTGGAGCTGTACGTATTGCAATTGTGTACTTACACAAACATAGAATACTGAAATGTATATTCATGGTGCGTGCATTAGCAACGAGCACACCTGAAACATTGTGAGACGGTTACGGTTTCTTTGTACCTGTTTTAACTGAGGTGTGTGGAAATTTACGTTTTTTTCTTCGTACTTTGTGGAATTGTGGTCAGATATGTTATGGCTTCCCGTATAGTTTTACGGAGAACAACATGCAACACTTTTATGCCTACTTTTTATCTAACTCGATATTTAAAAACTAAACTGTGTGCCAAAAAAATTGCAACACCTTGAAAGAGTTGTGTCACAAGATTAAAATTTTGGCAAGTTTCAAGTAATAAATCAAAATTACTGGTTTTCAGTAATAAATCATAACAATTGGAAAAAAAATACCAACAATCAGCAAAAATTTATCAGTAAAGCGTCACTATAAGGACTAAGGATCTAACTCTGCGAGACATGCGCTAAATGGCAATCTTGTAGGATCTCATCCCAGGCTTGCTGTAGATGGCGACGAAGTTCCTGCAAGATATTTGCTGCTAGTGGTTAACGCTTTATGTAGCGACCTATCATATCCCACATATGGGATCGCTTAAATCCGAAAAGCAAGCAGGCCAGGGAAGGGACTTCTACTTCCTCTTCGTGTATGTGGAGTTCCCACAGACGTGGGCGTTATGATTACCAGGGACTTTTTACATGTAACCAGTTGTTTTGTTAAGATTTAAGCGTTGTGACTGACCTCCTTCGAGGTTTTGCCATATTTTTGGCACGTACTTTAGAACTTAATCTTTTCCTTCTTCGATGATATATGAATATCTCTTTTGATCATTAAATGTAAAGGGTCCTTAAGAGCAGTGATATCACTACGTGCCTGGTCTCTATTCGGTATGGAGATTTTCACCTTTTCAGTGAAGATAATTTCGGGTGTTATGCTGTCCGTGAAGTACTTGGTGTAGGCCCATATATTCCTATTCCAGTTCCCTCTGCTTTTTGGATACATTAGTGTACCATTTGATGGGCATTTCTCTTCAATTTCAAGATGGTGTTTTGATCCCACTCAGATTGACGGTTGAGAACCTTAATAAAAATTGCATTTATTAAATAATTTTATATGATTCTGCAGGTGGGGTTTTGTCACTATTTTTGTTTGTTGATTACGGCCGGTTTCATAATGATATTAAAGTGCCTTCAAGATTTAAAGTGGACTTTAACTTCGAAAATCCGTTTCATAATTTCACTTTAACTTTAAACTGGGCTTTAAAAGTCCTTTAAGTTAAAGTCTCTATTTTGCGGCTTTATCTCGTAAAAGTCAACTTTATTTTCACGCGCAAGCGTATAACCAGGTATAACCAACAAAGCAGGGCGACCAGAGTGTAAACATAACCAAAGATACTGCACTGTTTTCTATTACTGCAGCACTTTTTATATCGTGGTTTGTGTTCAACGCACCTTTGCTATTTTCAAAATGAATATAGTAGGAACAAGTTCGAGTACATCATCAGATGATGAGGTAGAAGTAGTTGTAAGAAGGCGAAAAGTGTATAGAAATAGAGAAGACTGTTTTAATAAATACAACGAAAGTGAATTTTTTGAGACGTTCAGATTGACAAAAGACACTGTTATGGCATTATTAGAACGAATACAACATTTAATTTCACCTGGCACAAACCGGTAAGTTGGAATAATAATATTAGCTCTTCAACAATTTTCCTTGATATATGCATTTTATAGGGGAGGATCTATACCTGCAATGCATCAATTATTATTAACACTGCGATTTTATGCCACTGGTAACATGCTTATTTCTGTAGGGGATTTCGTAGGGGTGTCAAAGGCTTCAGCATGCAGAATAGTAAAAAGAGTGTCCATTGCTATTCGTTCGTTAATGCCCGATTACATCTATATACCTCGAAAATAACATAGAAATGGGTAACGTTGCACAAAAATTCTACAACATCGCAAGATTTCCTAGGGTCATTGGTGCTATTGACTGTACTTTAATAAAAATACAATCTCCTGGAGGCAATGATGCGGAAATATTTAGATGTAGAAAAGGTTTCTTCGCACTAAATGTGCAAACTATGTCTGATCCTGACCTCAAAATAAGAAATATTATTGTTAGGTGGCGTGCCTCGTGTCACGATCAAACCATATTTAATAATTCTAATTTAAAACAAGATTTTTTGATTGGAATGTACGGGCAATATTTATTATTAGGGGATAGTGGGTATCGGACAGAACCTTATCTGATGACACCATTGCTTCATACACAGACTGCTGCAGAAAATTTGTATAATGAATCTCATATCAGGTCTCGTAATGTAGTAGAGCGTCAGTAAGGAGTATGGAAAAGAAGATTTCCAATACTAAGCACAGGCATCAAATTGCGTTTGCAAACCGCAATGGATGTCATAGTGGCAACAGCAGTGCTGCACAATATTGCAGCAGAAATGAACGAAAATATTCCGGATGAGTGGTTTAATGAAAATGATGAACCGAATGAAAATGAAATAGTTGGGAGTAATGAGAACGAAAGAGGCCATGGGGCTAGAAGATTAATAATTGCTGAACATTTTGCCATTTTATAGAGTATGCACTGCAAAATGTTTAGAAAACTCGCTGTGATGTGTACAATTTTAATTTAAAAATAAAAACATATTTACTGTGCAACATTATTTATTTGTTTCCTTTATATATAAAGTTATTCCCAAAATTTTCAAACATTAGCAAACTATATTAAATACAACAATTTTAAAGCTATGAGCATATGTAAACAATGTATGTCAATTATAATAAAAAAAATAAATAAATTATAAATTGCATATATCAAACTGGAGACATGCAAAAGAAAACTATAAATCCCTTTATACATTATATAAAAATAATATATAATATCTATATCATTATATAATATATAATTAATAAAATATGGAGACAATTAGATGCAATAAAATTTACAGTCGTAAAATTCACGTAATCCACGGGACTAGACCACGATAGACTGTGAAAATTAAGCGCGCAAAAGTGTCAGTGCGACCAACATAAAACAGATAAATAGCAAAAATTACTATGAACTAGTGTTCGCAACATTCAAATATTGCATTCAACTTGACTTTTACTAAAGTAAGATGCCATTGTCTTTATGAAACGCAGCGAGTTTAAAGTGACTTTAAAATCGACTTTAATTTAAAGCTGACTTTACTTAAAGGTACTTTAACGTTTTGATTATGAAACCGGGCGTTAGTCTACCTGAAATAAGCTGTGAGATAAAGATAGTAGACGAGCGATATGAAACACCCTGTTTGTAAACGCGCTGAACAGGCCTTGTGTCATTAATTAGGCGAACAAATAGGAAAGCGGAGGTGAGAGGCACACAGAGGCCACAGGAGAGCCTATGGCCATCTGAGACTGCCCGTCATGTGCCAGGGGTCCATCGCGTAATTTTTCACGATACTGAACCCGACGAACTGGACGAGAAATACGTCGTAAATTGAAAATTTCTGTTCCGGTTACGCCGTATTACGTTACGGCCGGAGGCGACCATCTTCGCCCGACGCCGACCGAACGGATATCGAGAGGCGGAGGCGATAAAAACGTCGCCGTGGAAATCTGTGCCGGATTATCGATGCGTGCGTTCGGAGCTAAATCAACACGAAGGAGGAGGCTCGAGTATCGATTTTCTAATGGGAAGCGGTAAAAAGGAAAAGGAGACGTCGAAATTGAAGAGTTTTTAATGGCGTCGAAAAAGCGAAGTGCTCCTCTCTCCGCTGACGTCGACTTTAATCTATTTCGAGATTTTAAACGGAATTAACTTTGAAGAAACGTCGTAGAGCATGAAATTTAATGAAATTTCGGAATCGCTTTTTAAGTTTAATAATCTGTATAGTTGTTGCTGTCAGATATTTTTTTTTCTAATTTCATGGCTTCAGCTAGACAAGACTTGAACAAAAGCTGTACATTTATGAATAGCAAGTTTTCTTATTGCAAAAAAATCAATTACTTGGGCCTTACGTAACTGTAAGATCTCTACTATACGTCTACGATAGCCAAACTTGGCTTGATTACCAATCATCTCGAAAAAGCATTTGGAATTACTTTATTATTATCTTAAATTATTGATGGAGTTACATTATCCCAAATTAAAATTAGTTTCAGCACACCCACCTTGTTTGATATAATAATAATAATATGACTTTATTGTCATCGTCCGAAAACATAGACATTGTCATCACATACAATACAGCTACTGTAAGAAAACACATAAAATACAGAAGCAAAAACACGTATATCACAATAACAAACAGATAAGAGACAAAAGAACAGCTCTACCTTAACAACCAGAAATATTACATAGATATTTTTAAAAATATATTTTATAAATATTTTTTGTGAGAAGTTTTTGAATATGTTTTTCATATTTTTTTTCTAAATATAGATAAAATATTCAATTAAAATATTTATTCCATATTTTAAAATTAACGTAAGCGCAATATTTTTTCTAAAATATTTGTAAAATATTATTTAAATGAAAATTGAGATTTTTTATGCAATCTATTTAATTTGTCAAAATGAATTAAAATTGTTCTTGGTTATTTAGAATGTATAACGTCGATAACGAAAAGTTGAAACATACATAGAGTTGTCTAAAAGGCAAGAACTTGTTTTTTCACACTCACCATACAAGTTAATAATCAATAATTCTGGCATCTTTTAAGGCATACTGAAAGTTTATCAAATTAATCACTATTTTTTTAATTGAAGTGTTCTAAATAAAAAACAAACGTATTTATTATCATTTTATTTGAATAAGCCAATAAAAATGAAAAATACTCATTTTTAAGTCTAGCCTTGGCTGGTGCCAGGTACAACCCTATGGCTTTTTTTATATCTTCGGTAGTGGCGCTCTCATGGCGTTCTCTTGTGGCCTCTAAAACAATGCCAATTGTATTAGATCATACCATGAATAAAACATCGTACAACATTATCAACACCTACTAATACATTTGGAGCATTTACAATAATTGGAGTGGTAGCTACATTCTAATACTTACGATAACTTATTTTTACTTTATTTCATAATATTTGAAAACATTCTACCGTACAAACAATAAAACACACAACGTATTCTAACCTCTATTTGAGGTTATGACGCTTATCTACCGAGATGAATCTCTTAAGCAAATCAACTAGCAATTTATCTGGTAGATGCAGTACATATATGATGCATAAAATTCCTACAATTATATTATTAAACGATTTCTGTACATAGCGATATTGAGCATTCCAATTATCTTATAAATGCCATGACATGTTCAAAGTTTTGTTTACCTCGTAGTCCACCACAAACACTAAACACCACCCCGAACAATTAATTACACAGTTAACCCTAATCTGCCCTAATCGTATACTATTATAAACTATAACATGTAACGGACAAACGAATGAAAACGTTGATGATACGCACGTGTGCGTATCCTTTCTGTGTACCTAATCCATAGACGCATAAACAATACTAAATCATACACACCGCACCGTAATGAATAAGGTGTTGTTGTGACGTTCGCAACTTAGAAATATTAAAATAATATAATACAAAACGCAGATATATTAATAGAAAAGTTACAGCGCTCAACTTAGATACTAATTAAATCATATTAGATATATATTATCTAATTTAATCTTTAAACTATCCTTTTAAATAGGTACATACCTACTTAATATATATGCATATTTTACCCATTTTATAATATTCGTCCTACGCACCAAATGTACAAAAGCAAAAATTCAATCTTTTTTTTTTATATGAAATAAATATTTACAGAAATACAAAGCAAAATATTCTTGCCGAGTTATGAAAAATATATTGAGAAAACATTTGCAATAAAATATTATTAATGCTACATAACACATATATTTTTTAAATGTTTTCCTAATATATTTTCTATAATATATTTTATGCATATTATATTAATATAACTAATATTCAAGAAAGATTTAATATTTTTTAAATATTTATAAAATATGAAATAAATATAGTTGGTCACTGGGGTAGTTACTGAGGAATTCCTCGATACTATAAAAAACATGATTCAACAAATGATCAGCCAATGCTTTCCGAAACAATCCCAGAGAAGTAAAATCTTTCAAGGGCCTAGGCAATTTATTATAACATTTTGCTACCATGTAATAGGGGCCATTTTCTAATAATTTTGTATTATGCATAGGCACGCTCGGGTCGTGCTGTGACCTTGTACTCATAGTGCAGTAGTTGTCTTTATTTTTCCTAAAAGTATTTCCATGTTTTTTGTAAAACGTTAACAACTCGTATATATACAAAGATGGAAGAGTGTATATTTGTAAAATTCTTAAAAATATCACGACAAGACTCCCGCAATCCAGCTCCCACCATATACCGCAAAATCCGTTTCTGCGATACAAACAATCGTTTCGCATGCGGAGAGCATCCCCAAAAGACGATGCAGTAACGCAGACGGGACCCGACGTAGGCATAATAAAATGACTTAAGAACATTAATGTCACAGTAGCATCGAAGATTGCACACCGCGAATATTGCCGAGCATAGCCGAGCATTTAGGGCAACACAATGGGACTCCCACTTCAGGTCATTATCTACGAGGATACCAAGAAATTTACAAGTAGAACTTTCCGGTATAGACTAGCCATTACATTTAATGTATAAACTGGTAGGACCACGGACTTGGCCATTTTTAAAGTGAATCAATTCAGTTTATCTTTGTTTAGGGTAAGTCCATGATCGTCACAGCATGCTACCATGCTGTTGATTGTATTATTCGCTGAGTTAACTACATCATATATAGACCCAGCCACAACGCAACTCGTGTCGTCAGCATATTGCGACAATAAACACTTATCAAGATATCGAGACAGATCATTAACATAAATATTAAAGAGTACGGGACCCAAGACTGACCCTTGGCGTACTCGACATGATACATTCAAACATTGAGAACAGAATGGCTGTGATATATTGTCCCGTTCACCCGTTATGCTGACCAAGGATTTGCGATTTGTTAAATATGATTCAAACAAGTTGTAAGCAACCCCACGTACACCAATTCCCAGCAGCTTTTTTCCAGCAAAATGTGGTGGTCCAGAGTATCAAAAGCCTTGCTAAGGTCAAAAAACATATCTGGCAGTGCTAGGTACCATTGAATAACTTTTTATTTAAATAATGATGTGAATAGAGGAACGCAGGGTAAGGGTACGCACTTAATCTAAGAATATTCTTGAAGTCAACTATTGCGGCAAAACACTTGAAAGTCAGGATCATCCAAATCACTGCCGTAACTGTCATTTTCAACACTATCACCACAGCTAGTAAACACGGTCGGTTGCGTGTCTCTATATATTATCAACCAACGCTTATGACAAAAAAATAGATATTCAAAACTCCCTCAAAATACTCAGTAAAACAATTTAACTTTCATTAACACAATTTTCTATTGCCTAAAACTAAGTATACGTGGGCTGCCAACTATGCTTTAACTCGCTAGTTAACTTCTTATAACTTGACAAAACTTGTATGAAAATCGAATCGTCCTGGAAACAGGTCACTGCATACTCATTATAGCACATTATAGGATAACATTGTACCGAGTCTACATCACACATCACAAGTTCGAAATTCGTGCGGTCGAATGTTGTAAAATCGCATATTCGACGGGTCCAATTTCAATATTTCATCGAGTATAGTACAGAGTAGTCGTCATCGTATCCGATGAGCTACGAAATATTGATTGTTTATAGTTTATTTATAGGTGTATATTTTGTTATAAGAACATATTTATGACGATTGGTATAGAGATAGTTGACAGGTTTTAATATAGTTTTTGGTAAATAATTGATACATATGCACATATCCATAATTGGCTTTTATTTTTTTTAACTATGTTCCACCAATTCGACCCATTTGTAACTTTAACATATAATAGCTAACTATTGAACAAATAAGATATATTTTTTTGGTAGGTGTCACTTTGGGGATTAGTACAAATAATCACTCCCAAAAAGTATACTTCTCGTTTTTTACAGTTTCCAGTGTCACAAAAATTCTGAAAAAATTATA
This sequence comes from Protaetia brevitarsis, assembly GCA_004143645.1. Classification (NCBI taxonomy): domain Eukaryota; kingdom Metazoa; phylum Arthropoda; class Insecta; order Coleoptera; family Scarabaeidae; genus Protaetia; species Protaetia brevitarsis. The sequence goes on from RXPK01002534.1 coordinate 53,104, forward strand.
TTATAAAGAGTTTATGGATAGTTAAGTACAGTTTAAATTTTCATAAAGATATCTTCAATAGGTACTGAAAAAAAAATTTACGTTAAGGATTGTCACCCCCATTTTTCCCTTACAATAGGGGTTAGGGATGTAAAATTAATTGTATGGCTATTTTAGATGAAGAACAATAAAAGCAAGGTAATAACCCTTCATCAGATGCAAGTGCAGTTTTCATATACTTAACCGGCTAGACCAGGGGTCGCCAAACTACGGCCCGCGGGCCAAATCCGGCCCGCCGCGTATTTCAAACCGGCCCGCGCAAGTTGTAAGTACCAAAGGTTAATTCAGCTATTTCCGATAGTTTTTCTCACCTACAATAAGGGTTTACGAAAATTATTGTACCGGGAGGTATCTACATCTATCACGCTATTCACCGACTGATAGTCAACTGATGTCGCGGTAAATAAGTCCGGTTAATTCATTTACTAGGAACGCTTTCGGCAATAATATTTCTAACCTTATTTAGAATTAAATTTGAAATATTCATGAATAGATTTGCGATAAAGTTGAAGAAGTGTGCCCAAAGAAGAGGGTTTGTTTTTCTATTGATCTCTCAGCTCAAGCGACTGTCAGATAAATTGAGAATATCACAATACGCTTCCTAATGGAGAAGGCAAAAATGTCTAGTGGTTTTTGTTAGTTCTTGATAAGTCAACAATCATTGTTGATACTGCCCAAGTATTTTTGTTTTGTGCAAAGCTTTCAATAAGGCATTGTATAATCCAACAAACACCTCTATCTATTTTGCATTATTGAACCAGTTGTGACAGTGGTTAACTTTATTGGCTCTCGGCGAGTTAACCATCGCCAGTTCGATGGTGCCAATAGTGGAAAATTTTTATTGAGATTTCTCAGAGAAATTGTTAATTTTTTTAATGAAAAAGAATTTCTAACAATGTTCCGTCCATTAATAGTCATTATTGCTTCTGTTTCTTATGCCCTCTCAACTGAACTTTCGTCCCTTCAAATTATTTTAAATAAAAAGATACTAACTTTCGTTGAAGTATTACAAGAAAAATATGTCGCAATTCATTTCTTGTGCTCTAGGTAGGATTAGAATTCCAAAAATTGATCCTATTTTACTTCAAAATTTTCTGGTCAGATGTTTTCAAGGTGCCAAATCTTCAGAAGTAGCAGGTATTGAACTACTGAGATGTGTTTCCAAATGCCCTAAAATAGTGGAATCTTATTTTTCTTGGCTTTCTTCATAACACTACTATAGGTTTGTCTGTTTGTCTTTTTTATTAATAAATTTTTGGTTTATTGCGTAGTACTTGATTGTTTTATCAATCGTTTATTCCAGCATCTTGTTTTCCCTGTTTCTTCCAATGTTACTCTTAAATATTTAAATTTCTCATTTGCTCTAGTTAGTATCATTTATTTCAATTTTAGTTTCAACATTCTGGTTTCCGAGGATTTTAGCTTTTTCTATGTTTATTGTCATGCCCTCTTCTTCCATGTTTCCTTTCCATATGTTCAAATTTTCTTTCACTGTCTGTTATTATTACCACATCGTCTGCAAAGATTCCATTATGTAGCTATTTCAATCCTCTGCAAATTCTTATATCACACAAACACTTTATTAACTTTTTGCTCGCATTTTGCCTCATTTTGCAAAATGCGAACCAGATGAAGATAAACTTTTAATATTTAATATTTACTGTTTGGTTTATATATTGCGTACTTTTCTAGGTACTAACATATAGAAAACAATGATTATTATAATATTTACTAGCAATAATAATTTATTGTAATGTTATTTACAATACACCAGGTAAATAGGAATAATTTGAAATAAAACCACTGAAGCCTATAGGAAATGTTGCAGAAAAATATAAGAATATACAGGGTGTTTTTGAAAAAAAAAATAAGTTTTGTAACTTAAAATTCTTTGACAAGTCAGTAATTTTTAAACACCCTGTATGATACGACGGAAACTTTTTGGTACATTGTTTTTCGTTCAATAAAACACAGATGAACACTTAATAAAAGATATACACGTTAGAATTTACAACCTGGCCCGCTGAACTTAATTTTCGTTACGATTTGGCCCTGTCCTAAAAAAGTTTGCCGACCCCTTGGCTAGACCCTTTGATGTTGATTTTACAACCGAACTTTTGTTGAAATTACTGATTGTGTACCTAATAATTTTTATGATTTAATAATATAATTCAAACAAAATAAAATAACAGAAAACGTTTAGTTAAACCAGTGCATGTATTTTTCTGAGTGCAAGAACTAAAAATATAAAGTTATCCAATTGTAACAAGGACGCAATAGCAAGCAGTTTATAAATTATGTATGTACAGACTATGTAAACTTATCGTTACAAAAAAAAATAAAAAGTTCCATCCATTTTTTAAATATGCAATTCGACGACAGCTGGATTATACCCAACCAACGCAACGTATATACGACATAAATACATACATAATTCTCACATACACGGGCAATAAATTACGTCAAGCACATTTTAAAAAGGTTTACCCGCAAGAACACCGAGCAAGCATTAATAATAACAATATAAAAAAAGAACGAACAGAAAAACTAATTGCCTGGGAAGTACAAACATGTTACTTAACGACTCGACATAACATAATATTACGGGAACCGTTTAATTACAATAATTGGCCGCCGAGAAAAGTGGCGCGTCAGTATTTCAAGTGTATTATAGCGGCAATAGTCGTAATTAAAGGCATTTTGAAAGAAGTATACAAGATAGAAGTGGGTCACGTAATTTGCGATGGCAAAAAAAGTGCCTTCCATTCTTATTAATGTAGTGTATGCATA
>RXPK01002535.1:0-56173 GCA_004143645.1 Protaetia brevitarsis
TAATTTATTAAAAAATTTGAAAATTCAGAATTTATAAAAATTATTTTTTTCTTTAAATTGTATTATAAAAATCCACTATTCGATATATAGTTATATTTTGCAAATTAAATAAATATTCGAATTTTTGAATAAAATGCGGTTTCATTAAATTATAATGAATTAAAAAAAAAAAAACGTGGGCTCGTCCGGGATTTGAACCCGGGACCTCTCGCACCCTAAGCGAAAATCATACCCCTAGACCAACGAGCCAGATATTATATTTTGTTTGGCACCATTGATTTATTAACATCTTAATAATTTCTAATAATCTTTCCAACAAAATTTTTTAACATCATTTACACAAACAGTGTATGCCTCATATAAAATGCATAGTTAGCTGACGACACACGAACCCGAAGTATTAGAGTAAAATAAGAAGCTAGAGTAGAAACAACATAGCAGCAATTACAAAATTAATACGTTTTTAAGAAAAATCATTCTGGCAAAAAGCATCAGTACCGTGTTTTCGTTAAATTAATATGTTGACTTAAAAGAAGAAATTAGAGAAATATGTTTACATAAACCGTGAATATTTTTTCGGTAAAATTGCAAAGCAAAAATGGTTTATGGTATAAAAAATACTTTTAGTCACGCCAGTACAAGAAAAGATATTGTTCTTTTAAAAAATATAAGGTGCAAATGAGGCGTTAATTTATTGGCGAAATGTTGCCAATCCACTGAGTAATCTTATTGTTAGTATAGTTCTTAGATGTTACAAATTCACCTACAGAAAATCCATAAAATGATAGTTAACATCTCCTTGTTTTGAAGGCATAATTTATTTATTTATTTTACAATTTCATTAAGCATATAGATGTAGATGATTTCCAAGGAATTATTTTAGACGGTAGCTAATTTTACAATTACAAAAATGGTTAGAAATGTTAAGCAGTTGTAGTGGATAATGAAGATAAGTATTTTCATGTCGTAAGCTTTATGTTAACAGCATCTTATTAAAAACTTTCGCTCTTTACATTTTGACAGAAAGAAAAATCTCTATTGTAAGCACAAAGCATAAAGACTTGTAGGCTTGGTTACCCTCCGCGATCCACATCGTATTACTTGCAAAAAAATTAAGAGAAAACCTGTCTTTCACAAAGATAAAGGAAGGCTTTAAGAAAACGTAATTGACGTTAACTGTCTTTTCCTGTTTTACCTCGTCATTATACTGCGTAAAGGGGAAGGGAAGTGGTACAACCTGTACCGTCTGCTTCTGAGAGGTAGTGTAGTGACTCAACTCGATTTAATTAAAACGTACATAAATGCAAAGCGTAAATGCGCGTTTGTTCGGTAATTAATCGTAGTTTGCCCCCGACAAAGTCAATTAATATAGGTGATTAGATGTTGTAAATGTTGTAATTAAGGAAGGCGAAAATGTATGGTATTTGAATCTGGAGCTTAAATGTAATGTATAGGAGAATGAATGAGACAGAGCCCTGCTTCACACTTTTGTGATATGCTGGATGGAGGCGTTAGCACAAATATAAATCTTTCTTAATTCTTGTGTTATGTATAGTGACTGAGTAAATTTATTTAATGCGATACCTGCGTTGACACAAAGAGAATATTCTCATGAGAACATGTCTGGTGCACAGCTTTATTTCATTCTTATCTAAGCAGTAGACCCTTGAAGCCTATGTAAAAACACGCACTTCACTTTTCTGTTATGGTTAGCTTTCATAATTGTCATACTTTTTCAATAGATTGAAGTGTAATTTACTTGAATTGTGATTCAAAATAACTATATAGGTACTTGGGTACTTATTCATTTATTACATTTTTTTTGTTACATTATTGAGTCACTGTTATAACTAGCGAATTTTATGTGGATTGGTAAGTTTAGACATCTTATACTTAAACAAATCATGTATTTTTTGAAGGACAACCGATTGCCGCAGATAATGTTAGGTTTATTAGTTACTAAAAAAATTGTTATCACAAATTGAAGATCTTTCGTTTTATCCCTTCTCCTACTGCACTCAGTTTAATATTTCTTAATTTCATTGTTAGAAATAGATGCCCCAGTTAGTACATATTATTTACAAGTGGAAATGAAAAATCCAATGTACCAACTGCAAGTAACTTAAAAGTTCGTGAGCAACTACATAACACAAAATTATTTAAAAAGAGCGAATATCTTGTAAAGCATGAACATTAGATAAGTACATGATATGTTAGATAAACTTGACATAAAATTCAGAGAATAGAATCCAAATTTTAAAGTTGACAACTACTTCCGGTATAAAGGAATATTTTAGCTAAACTGACCTACACCTACAGATTTACCATAAAAAAAAATTAAACCTGGTACTTATTTACTTCTGCATATATTTTTAATGGAAGTTCGTCGACACACACTAACAATAAGTTTGGTATGTATTTAAAATTGACATTACATAGGTATATCAAATAAAATTTATTTGCACATTTTACTGCGATCAATACTGTTTCTAGGCCATGATGTGCGTGATACCTTTCTCTTATTTGGGGTTTAAAGTTTTGCCACAGTTTAGCATAATATATAATTAAGCAATACAAGAAAACAGCCAAAATAATAGTCTATTTCACAGTCTGCGTAAATAAATATCTATATATAATACTGTATTGAGTTACGAGTTGTAGCTTGAATAGCTTCACAATTAGCAAAACTTTCAATATTATTCAATTACATGATAATAACTTCAAAAATAAGTTGATACATATTTTATTAAACTATTGAAATCATAACTTAAATGAAACAGTTCAAAAGAATAACAAAATATGAAGTAGGACTACAAAGGATTCATAACTAATAAAGAACAAGAAGTAATATTTCTGTCAACCTTCAACAGGCAAGGCCGAGTTACTGGTGATCCCGAATTGCATTAAATTTTTGCTCTGAAACAAAAAATTAATGTTATCTCGATTACACTAAATGTCAATATAACTTAACTACGTGTGTCTGATAGTTAAGCAGCTATCAAGGTGCTGAGCTCACACGAAATCATTTCCAAGATGGTCTGGGAATGCCTAGGGAAATTAAACGAGCTGGGCAAAAGGAATAAAGTAACCCTACTGTGGGTTCCGGGTCACACAGGGGTGGAAGGAAACGGGATAACGGATAATCTTTGCCAAAAAGAGGCTAGCACACCTTTTATAGTGCCTGAACCCTTTTGCGGGATAACTAACAGCACACTACTGAAATTTAAAGGAGAAATGGAGCAGAGAAAATCTAATTATTGGGAGAATCTCCAGGGAATGAGGCGAAGTAAGACTCGTTTGGAAACCTATAACCAAAAGAGCTTTACAGGATGCATCAACCTGAGTACGAACAATATTCGCATATTAACAGGAATACTTTTAGGCCATTGTAGACTGAAAGGACACCTGAGCAAGCTTAGATTGGAAAAAGATCCTGAATGCAGATTTTGTGGGGAACAGGATGAAACACCCATCCACCTCCTCTCAAACTGCGTAGCGCTGTGCAACCGAGGCGAGGGCGTTGCACCTGGAAGCATGGGAAATCGAAGAGGGAGACTTACCTAACCTGAGGTCTTCTCATATCCTACACTTTCTGGAAGGAATAGGATTGGAAAGCCTGTTGTAAAACAGCAAGAATAGAGGACACAATAGATTTCTTAGGTCGCAGTGTATGTACCCTCTGTACATACATACATAACTTAACTGTAACAGTTTAGAACTCATTTTTATCGAATAGATTGATTTGATAATAGTGAAATTTCGCAAGATTTTAGTATGCGTTTTGTTGTCCTGGCATAACCTAAAGATCGTTCTAGATTCCCGCCTAAACTAATTCAAAATTGCGCTTCTACACCAGTCTACGTCACAGTTCAAAAGACTACGAGAATCAGTGTGGTGCATTCTTGAATTTACCCGAATTGGACACAATCATAAATCGTTTACCTTATAACTTGCACGTAATTTGATATTACATATAATATAATAGGATATAAAACAGCAGTACTGTGGGAAATGCCGAAGAAAAATATTTGATATATTGAACAGATGCAAAAAGATATTGAAATGTATATTTACAAAACTTACCTAGTTCTTTTTTTAGCATTTAAGAGATCTTACTGATAAACAAGAATCAATACTCCAAGCTTACTAACTAAGCGATTGTTTATGATTCATCGCAATTATGTCGGCACATGATATGATCGAGAAAATAATCAGTTCATCCTGATGTAGACTATACTAGATTACGCTTTTTTTATTTTTATTCTGTTAACATCTGTTTGTTGTCAACTTACTTCATATATGGGTCATTCCATATTAACCGGAACGCCTAAAAAATTTGATGTCTTGAATTCTTTTTATATTTTAAATTTGAAGTCTTTGCCTAAAATTAGAAGACCCGTATTTTTTTCCTAAAGCTCTACAGTATCTATTTACAAAGATATTTGCGAACAAAGTTTGCAAAATCGATAAAATAATCGCAGAAGTAATATTGTTTGGTTATGCATAAATTAAAACATTAAAGCAAAATGCATATAAATCATGGTGTATTCTAAAGTTCAAACTACACAGTTTCATTTAATAATGCCTAAATTAGATTGTACTTCATTATGACCCCTTTTTCTCCTGTTTAATAAAATAACGTCTTTTTTTTATGTTTACCACGAAATTAAATTTTTGAAAAAAATATCATAATATTATTTAAGCTATGTTCTACAAGAATAGAAGTATTTGAAAATGGAGAACCTACGGGTATTCTATAAAAAAATAAATTCATACAGTACTATACGTTACATTACGATATATCACAATGTAACGTAGAGTAGTGCAGGTTCTCCATTTTCAAATACTTCTATTCTTGTAGAACATAGCTTAAAGGATCTTATGATATTTTTTCAAAAATTTAATTTCGCGGTAAACATAGAGAAAAAGGACATTATTTTATTAAACAGGAGAAAAAGGGGGTCATAATGAAGTACAATCTAATTTAGGCATTATTAAATGAAACTGTATAGTTTGAACTTTAGAATAGACCATGATTTATATGCATTTTGCTTTAATGTTTTAATTTATGCATAACCAAACAATATTACTTCTGCGATTATTTTATCGATTTTGCAAAGTTTGTTAGCAAATATCTTTGTAAATAGATACTGTAGAGCTTTAGGAAAAAATACGGGTCTTCTAATTTGAGGCAAAGACTTCAAATTTAAAATATAAAAAGAATCCAAGACATCAAATTTTTTAGGTGTTCCGGTTGATATGGAATGACCCATGTTTCATACATTACTTCACTAATGTAAGTACTTCGATGTAGTGACTATAAAATACCAACTTCCTTTGTTAATAACAGACTAGGTAATCACAATAGACAGTAAATGCGATAAATTAATTTAAACAGTTTATCGAGAGGAATCTAAAATTATAAAAATATACAGGTGTTCCATTTCTTTTTTTTTTTAAGTTTATGTCACGTGATCTAAAACTAAGCTTTTAAGAGTAATCTAAACATACTATATTATGCGGCGTCCCCAATAGTATCTATTCACCAATGAAATTTTTATGATACAATTCCTGGGCGAGATATTTCGTGTCTAAATCGTTATGGGACACCCTCTATATCTCTAATTTACATAATAAAATATGTATGTGTTACCGAAATTTCTTTTCCCATGTCAAATATCTTTAAAAAAACAAACTGGTAAAACTAAGTTTACATAATTTATTGCAGTAAATCTACAACATTTTACATCTAATATTCCCGACCCTGACTTGTTAATGGTCAAATTTTTTTACGGTGTGGTGTAGATTGAGAAAATAAGCAGCTCATATATTTATTTATGGAAACATGTGTATACAAAAATAATAAACATCGCATGCATAAATTCTATTTATCCAAGTCATGTTGTGTTGAAATCCATCATGGGCTTCCAGAAACAATGAACATAAATAACGTTATTTTGAAAATATGGTCAATAACATAAAAATCGCAAAGCATGGACACATTATTGTTAAAAAGTAAACATAGAGCGTCACCATATAACCATGCAATAACAACGCATGTAGTGCAAACAACAATAATACACTATTTTCTGCTTTTATCGCTTAAGTGAGCGCCTTTTTTGAATTGCATACACGAATAGATACTTATCTATGAAAAAATTCATTTATACGTTGTACATGTGGAATTGTGTGAATTGATAATTTTACATGACAATGCAAATAATATCGCCAATTATACAGAACGTAGCCTTGACATACGTTTTAAACTGACCAGCGTGAATAAACAAAGTCACGTTCCAATGTCATTCTGGCGAGCAATGAACAAACGCTAGAAAACGTTTCCACTCTGTACCGTAGCGATCACGCTAAATGAAAACGAGGCATTCTGGCAATTTGCTAATCGCTCAGTGTGTCAACATTTACAAATGTTAATTCGCAGACGTAGGTATATCTCTACGACTTATCTTTGTCGACGGCCTGGTCTTGAAATGGTAATTGTAATTAGTAACGGAGGGTGGAGGATATGGATGAGGGGGTCCTACTTTATGCTGCGCGAAATTTCACTCAAGAAAATGTTAACTTCTGCTTAGATGTCTTTTAGAATGAAAATGAAGGTATGGTATGCATAAGCGTCCTTATGTTAAATATATTCAAATTTTAGAATAACATCGTTAAAAGACACAATTTCTTCTGCACGTTCTGGATGGAATATAATCGGTGTGATGATGGTAATTACCCTTTGAGACGAGGATTCATTGTAATTATGCTTGGGGTGGTAGGTAAAATTCAATAAGATTGTGCTAATGCGAAATGAACGAAATAAACTATGCTTTAGTTCTAAAAGTTTTCCATTTTATTTATTTTAAGACTCTAACTTTTTAAGTACATGTAATTCATTATTAATTACAATTCCTCTATTGAATTGAAAAGTTTTGTTTAGCTATTTCTTGCAGTTTAATAAAATTAAGAACACAAAATTAGATATAATGATTTTCTGTGTATTTTCTGCGCAAATTAAACTTAAATAACATGCAACACTGTTGCCATTTTTTCAAATTAGTATTGCGAACACATGAGGCGAAGTACAACATCAGAATATTAAGATTTTCGATTAAGAAAGCCACAGAGAAATACGCTTATATATAATTCTGCCTCTAATTTACATACAGTCTGTATATTTAAGTACGTTCTATTTTGTTCGTGTTCCGAACGCCACAATGCAATTGCATTTTATAAAGACGTTTCTGCTAAAATTTCTCAAAATAATATAAGTATGATTAAAGTATTTAAAAGAAAATATTAGTTTTACAGTCATCGAGAAACTTGAATGGACATTATAATCTTCATATCCAAATATTTATGTGTAAAATCTTCATATGCATATTACTGATGGCATTATTTGATAACTGTGCTTGATATTTACTGAAATATTTACGAATAGGCCCTAAATAAAGAACCGTTTTCTATAGGGCTATTATTTACAACATGGGCAAAATTAAGTAGAGGGTTCCTAGATGAGGGATTAGGAAGCTGGTGCGCCAGAAATGCTGGTCGTAATTTTTATTGCTTTGATACACATATCATGTTGATGCATTAGCTAAATTTGTAGATTTCAGTTTGAAATTTGCATTCAGTCGCCCAAACTAGTTATTGAAGAGGAAGAGAATAGCATGACTGTACGACCTGTACGTGAAATTGCAGCGAAATACAAAGTCGTAGAAAGCGCAGGCCAGAAAATGTAGAAGTTTGTTGGAAAAAGTACAGCAGAAAATTTGAAGGCCAGAGGTCGAAAAAAAAACTACTCAACGAGAAGATATGTTAATTGTACAGCAAGTGAAGTATTATCCCACAGTTTCTTGTATAGGGTTTTCCAATTGGGACAGGTCGATGTTGCGCTCACCATCGGATTACAGCACGTCCAAATGATAAAACTTTATTACCAAAATGAGTGTACATAGTGCCTTCAAAGTCAACCCTTTAACGTTTAGTGGCCAAGAGAGAACCCGAGACAGTCAACTCCCGCGTGCACAAGTCTGGGACTTCTTCCCAATCCTCCCAGAGTAAGGTTTTCCATTATTCCTACTTTGCCATTGATTTACAAGTAATTATGTATAATACAATGTCTGGAGAATGCTGGAGATAACAAATCATTCATGGTGCATTTAATAATACTGATAGCTGACTATTTACATAGACTCGGATTATTGAAAAATCACATTTGCATATTTCGGACTTTCACGTAACTAATATTTCAGTGGTCGCAAGGCTACTGTATTTGATATTTATCAATCATAGAGAAAGTTATTTAGTTAGAGTAGGAACATTTCAATTGTTGTGGAATCCATGTAGTTCTTAGAATAGGTAGCCTACGTGTAATACCTTTTTTTTTTCATAAATAAAGTGTGCACAAGAACTCGCCCTTTCGCAACTTGGTGAATTTTGCGCCGAGACTTGGGCTTACACCTGTACAAGATCCAACTGACCCAGGAACTCAAAGTTAATGACAAATACAGCGCCAGTTGTTCGCTGACTGGACTTCAAAGCGTTTGAAAGAATACCCTAATTTTGGCCGAAAAATCATCTTTAATAAAGGAGCGCATTTTTGGATAAATGGCTATGTTAATAACCACAATGCGACAGAGACACGCCAACCCACACAAGGTTCATCAGGTGGCCACAGAAAGTTACTATTGGTCCGATTTGGGACCGACGGCGTTATTTGTCCGACGTTAGTGAGGCCACCAGCATCAACGGCGAGCGCTATAGAACGAAGATAATTCCGATTTCTTTTGGCTCAAATTAAACGTTGTAGCCTATCGACATCGGTTCCGACAGAAACGTACGTGCCAACAACGGATGCCACGATGTACCTTCTGCATGAACGATTTGAGGATATGGTTATCTCTCGCAGAGGTGACGTAAATTGACCACCAAGATTGACACCGCAGACTTTTTGTAGCTCTAAAGTCACATAATACAGGCTATCGCACAAATCAGTCGACGAGTGCGCAGTGTTCAGTTTCTCTGGAGGATACAGTGTATATATTTCTAACCGGGAAACCGCACTAGAGTACATCCGCAAACCAAAATGGGGCTACCAGTGGTTTGTCATGCCTCGGAAAGCGTAATGGCCGGGCATTGGAAAATCTGAGGATGGAGGCGGACGGCGAGCTATTAGCCTAGAAGCCTCCCTAATTTTCCAGGCCGAAATTAATTACCATCCAGACTTGTGCTGAGGCATCTCAAACGCCTGCGCAGAATGAAGGTAGAACTCAATCAGAGCAAGCTGCCCTCACTTTGCAGCTGTCGAGTTGAATCTGGGGACGCCTACGAAAAAAATGAACGTCTGCCATTTCTTATCAAATGCCCCAGTAGACGAGGCGATGTTGACGATCAAAATCAGAAGTTAAACTCTTAGCCAGATTGCGAACTTTTTTGATAGGGTGCAACCTGACAGAGGGCTAAAATTGCATGGGGACCAGTAGAAATTTTATGCCGAGTTGCCTTCTTCGGGTTACACCCGCCCATGGGAAAAAAATGAGACAGAGTCAGTGAAAATTGGACCACTCGGATTCGTGCTGCCGTGAGAAGTCGCGGCCGACATTTGAACGATGTTATATTCCACATATAAGGATACATTGCTGTGCGACAACCAGGTTTCGCGAGAGTTTTTTTAAGTTGCATAGATTTTGTCATTTTGTCCGTTAGCCTATGTCAATGTTTCGAGAGAATTTTCACAGATATAGATTTTATTTTTATAAGATTAAGTTAATCAGTTAATTGTTTAATTTATTTATTTAAATGTTAAATTTTTTTAAAATTAATTTCATTTATTTAGAGTGTCTTTTATTTGCTATGATGTTAGCGCTTTTCTTCAAATTTGGCGTGATGTTGTGCAGCTGCGTTTACCTATCGAAGAGTAGATTTTGTTACGAAAACGACTGGTGATTGATGAACAGTTCCTTGTCGACTGTCAGCGTGAGTACATGTATGGTTTAAATGTTTCTCATTTGTTAATACTTGATATCTAATTTGATCCGCATATTTGAATATATTTCGCCCATCAAGGAATTCGCTAATATAATGTTATATATTGGTGTGTGCCACTAAAGTGGAGATCACTTTATTTTTTCGTGCAGAAGATAGATTTAGTTTTAAGTCTCCTAATTAATTTTAAAGAATTATTTTTTTTCCCGTTTTCATTTTTTGTTCGTTTTTAATTTTCAACACCTCTGTTTGATGAAGTAGAACTTGTGCTTCATTTAGTTTTCATTCTTGTTTTTTTTGTTACATTTGTCCACGTTAATTTGTTTGTGTTAATTTGAAACCAAGTGAATGTTTTGAAAAAAGAATTATCTTCCTGAACTAATTATCTTTTGCTTTGAGATAGGAATAGCATTGTCCTATTGTAATTTAGATCAAATGCAGTTTTTGATTTAGGCCAGAACCCTCTGTTCACGTTTTTTTCTGCAATTTGTATTAAACTGTTTTTTTTTTTTTTTTTGTATTATAATAAATTTGATTGTAATTAACGTTGTGGGTAATAATTCTGTTCTTTTATTTTAAAATTAGAACTTTTCAATTTTGGGTAATAGAAAGTCAGATTTCTTTCACGCAAATTTACTTTTCGTGATTAGATTCAAGTTTTAATTCGCGAGGGTAAATTGAGATAAATTGTTCTTTTGTGCCCTTCAAAGATTTTGGCCCCTTTAAAGATTTTGCCCTTTGAGCTAGCTAATTTAATTTAATTTTTCATTTTTAATATTCATTTTGCATTTTCAATTCAGTCAGTACACAGCAATATATAGTGGCGAAAAACACCCCATTCTGAGATTGCGCCGCTCCGTAGAGCTTTCTTGATCCATTTTCGGGTGGATCACTCCTCCCGTCCAATTTTGTCCACTATTCCTTTCCATAACTCTCTAAGCTGGGCCTTCTTTTTCCAATTCACTACCGCAACCTCCGCTAGATCTTCCTCCATCTCCTTCAACCATTTGGTCTTGGTTCGACCATGTTTTCTCGCTCTCGACGGCTCCCACATCACCACCGACGGCAACCGCGACGCTGCTCCCGCCCTCCACACATGACCTAGCTATCTTACTTCTTTCTGTTTAATATTCCTAATCAAATCCTCTCCTTTCAGCTTCTTCGTTAGCTCATAATTCATTCGCGCTCTATATGTATTTTGCTCGACTCTTACTTGTCCTAATATTGCTCTCATAATTCTTCTTACCATTATTCGGATGGCTCCTTCTCCTTTTTTTGAAAATGTCAATGTTTTCGTAGCGTATGTCATTATCGGTCTTATAGTTATTTTATAAATCTTTAGTTTAGTGTTCTTTGTGAGTATTTTACTTTTTAATAATTTCTTATTTGTGAGGAATGCTTTATTTACATCTATTCGTCAATTTCGGTTTTTCTTTCGCCTTCTTTCCCTTATTAACCTTATTTTGCGGTTTCCATAATTCTACGAAATGGATTAAAATGCCTCCCCCATTCTATTCTTCCTACTTTCCTATGTGAATGGCTCTGTCTTAAACACAAGTTTCTTTAGGTAGTCCCCAAAAGAAAGAAATCACGGAAAACGTATTACATAAAACAAATTATTTATTTATTATTAATTAAATATAATGGCCGTACCCCAATCACAAGTAAAGACGTCGTTTGTCCTATCCACTCCCAATTATATCTGGTGTTCCTCAGGGCAGTATTCTGGGATCTTTACTTTATGTAACTTACACCTCAAATATTATCAAATGTTTACAATATTGTAATTATATTACACCTTAAATTCAGAATATACACGTGAAGTTATCCCGCATATATACAGTGATCTTCAGTCACTTGTTGACATATCCAAAAAACATTGTCTTAATATAAATAGTAAAAAAAAACTTCTGTTCTAGTTTTTTGTCGTGCAAAAACCCGAGCGGCAATCTTGGATAAAGTTGAAATTAAAATCAATGATCAAGTTTGCATAGTATCAGATTGTGTGCGTAACTTGGGCCTTCTCCTTGACAGCAAACCTCGTTTTAAAGAGCACGTTACACATTTAGTTAGATCAGGGTACAGTAATTTGAAGATTTTGTATGGTAGCAAAGACTACTGTTTGGATGTCAGTGTGCGAAAGGCTTTAACTCAATCATTGGTGTTCTCCAGACTTCACTTTTGCATGAGTTAGAACTATGACTAGAAGTGTTTACTTATTGCTTAAGCCTTGTTCTGATCTGCAAACAAATTGCAAAAAAAAACCCTTTAGATAAATTAAAGAATTGCTGCAATTAATTATTTCCGAAAAAAAGCGAAAATTAAAATCTAGTCCATACAAGGCCTGCTCGGGAACCATATATTAACAGTGTAAATAAAATTAAGAGACCAAACTTTACCAAAAAAAAAAAAAATAAATAAGTAAACCAATTTCGTATTGGAAGGAGTGAAGAAAGCAAACTATAACTACTTGGCAAGGAAGCAAAGATGAAAGTATAGAATAAACTCTCTTCATGTTTTTGTAAATCCCTGTCTACCAACTGTTACACATATGTTTGATACGCACAATAGATGTTGCTCGCTCAAATTAATGTTCGGTCTCTTATGGCCCACTTTGCTGAAATAGTAGATCTTTTAAATTTGCATGAGTACGATCTTCTTGCTGTGACGGAAACGTGGCTGGGGCCAAACGTTGATACCAATGTTGTTAATATTAATGGATATAGCTTTTTGAGGCGTGATCGGTTGACGCGTGGCGGTGGTGTCGGAGTTTACCTGAAGAATAATATCCATTACAAAATTTTGAAGAGTTCAGATGCTATAGAGCAACTGTGGCTTGCTGTGGGTCATGGCATTGATGCTATGGTTGTGGGTGTATTGTACAGGTCGCCCAATTCTGTTTACCATAACTTTATAAGTGAAATGGAACTGTCTGTATCCGAATTTCTTCCAACAACTTATCGTCTTGTGTGTTTGGGAGATCTAAACATTGATCTTTTAAAATCGGATAATTTGCCTTCGAGATGTCTCTCAGAATTTATTCAGTCTTTTGGGTTGCACCTAATAATAGTAGATCCCACTCGTATCACGTGCCTAACCTTTCCAGAACAATAGCTTACCGGAATTTTAGTAATTTCTCATATAACTCATTTGAAAATGATTTAAGAAATAGGAATTTTGAAGATATTATATACGAAACAGATGTTAATGTTAAAATAAGCATACTTACTAACAATATATGTGACCTGTTCAATATCCATGCACCATTGAAAACTATTTCTGTTCGTAGACCGAGATGTGAAGGTAACCGACTTTTACTAAACTCTGGAAAAACAAAATTAATACAGTTTCGCGCTGGTGCTGATGCTGTTAGCAGTCTTTACGTTCGATGTGATGGCAGGTCGATCGCTGAGAGCAGGTCAGCGTTGTTTTTGGGATTGGAGATTGACTGTCGTTTAAAATTTGAAGAGCATTGTTACACAATAGAAAAAAAACTCTGTGCGGCGTACTATGGCCTCAGAAACTTGAAGACTGCAGTCGGTGTGGGCGCCTTGCGTATGTTTTACTTTTCATATGCTGAATCGCGATTACGATATGCAATTGTTTTCTGGGGATCGGCGCCTTGGGCAAACAGATTGCTTATCCATCAAAAGCGCCTAATAAGATGCATGATGGGAGCATCGACTAGAGAATCATGTCGACCATTATTTAAACAATTAAAAATCATGCCTCTGGGGTCACTGTACTTATATGAGCTTTTACTCTTTTATAAACGTCACGAAAGCCAATTTGTTAAAAAATAAGGATATTTATAATCTTATGACAACACGTTCAAGAAATCAACTAAGTGTACCAGCTCATAAAACATCACTATATGAACGTAGCCCATACTATAGGTGTGTAACTTGTTTTAATGCACTACCTGATGGTATAAGATCAGCCGGTTCTCTAAATGCTTTTAAAAAAATGTTAAAATCGTTTATCTATGAGTATTGTTTTTATACTATTGAGGAATTTATAAACCGCAACAATTAGAACTATAGGTGCAGTTCGATTTCGATTTTATAGAGGTTATTGATGTCCATTATTTCCTCCTTCTGCCTAAAATGTAGGGTAGCGTATGTGAATCGTGTTATTTATTGACAATGTCTATGTTGATATACAACCTACGACAAATAAATAAATTATTATTATTATTATTATTATTATTATTATTATGTCCGTGGCTAACTGATGTCATTAGGTTGATGATGTCGCTCCGAGACCGTGCGCACGCAAAGTACAGGCGAACTAAACAACCTAATGATTGGCGTTACTATAAACAATTGAGAAATTACACGAAGTCAGCAATTACTCGTGAGAAGAGAGCTTTTTATAGTCACCTTGCTAATTCTGGCAATAGTCGGTATGTATGGAGAGAATTGAGATCACTGAATGTGTTACCGAAAGCTCGTAATATGTTACCCTTACATCTACAAGATCCGCAGTTAGTTAACCATCACTTTATTAACTCCACTACTAAGTTAGCTGGCGCTGATGATGATCTGTTAAGCTATTATAGAACACATACAAAAGACGATATTGCTGATGATTTCAAATTTCAACTAACTAGTGAGGCGGAAGTTGCTAGAATTATATCTGATATATCTTCCACATCTCCAGGCTCTGATAATCTGACGATTGATATGATAAAACACTGTTGTCCTTACATTTTAAAATTTATCGTTCACATTATAAATACATGTATATTAGAAAGTGTATTTCCTACTGCTTGGAAGCAAGCAGTAGTAATACCTTTGCCGAAGAAACAGAACCCGCAGTCCTGTTCTGATTTAAGGCCGATCAGTTTGCTTCCAGCTCTCTCCAAAGTTTTTGAAAGAGTGATCCATAAACAATTAGCTCATCATGTCACTAAAAATAACATTTTACCGTCATATCAATCCGGATTTCGTTCTGGCTATAGCTGTGAATCGGCTCTATTAAAGGTCACGGATGATCTGTTGAAAGCTGCGGATAGGGGTGCTGTTTCGACTTTGGTGCTTTTAGATTTATCAAAAGCATTCGATACTGTGAATCATGATGTTTTGCTGTCGATTCTTCACTTTATCGGTCTTTCAAATGATTCCATACCCTTATTGCTCCTTTTTATTTAACAGATCACAATGTGTAAAAATAGATAATATCTTTTCTTCTAACGCTTTACTGTCGTCTGGTGTGCCGCAGGGTTCTATTTTAGGACCTTTACTATTTTCAATATACACATGTGATCTTTTCTCTAATATTTCTACATGTTCTATACATATGTACGCTGATGATACGCAAATTTACCACTCTTTTTCGGGTGACTCTAGTTTAAATGCACTAGAGGATATTCAAAGTGATTTGAATGTTATGTCGTCTGCATGTTCTCGGCATTCACTATCTCTTAATTCATCGAAGTCGGCTGTGTTGCTTCTTGGTAATAAACGATTGTGTGATAACCTTAAAAATGTTGTAAATTTGCATATAAATAATGATCCTATACCGGTCGTCACAGAAGCAATTAGCCTGGGTTTGACTATTGACAATACTTTTAGATTCAGGCAACAAATATCTATGTATGTTCAGCGAGCATATAGTAATCTGAGAATACTCTATTCTCACCGTGAATATTTACGTAGAGATCTAAAACGCCTTCTGTGTGACTCGCTAGTTTTGTCTCACTTTATGTACTGTTCCACCTTATACGGACCTTGTCTTGATGTTAGTACTATGGATAGGATACAGCGGATACAAAATGCTTGTATTCGATTCATTTATAATATTAGAAAATATGACCACATATCCCATGCTTTCAAAGAATGTCGGTGGTTGAATATGCGAAATCGTATACTATTGAAAGCATCGTGTATGTATCATGTACTGATCACTACAAAAAGACCGCCATATCTTACATCAAAAAATTCACCTTCCGTACTGATGTACATAACTTAAATGTTAGATTTAGGGGTAGAATTACACCACCGCTGCATAGAACCGCTCTTTTTCGCCGCTCATTTTCTTTTAGTATATATAAAGTTTATAACGCTATACCTACCTATATCAGGGACAGGCCTCTGCCTACGTTTAAAAAATTATTAAGGGATTTTGTTTGGGAGCGGCAGCTACTTGATACCTATGCTCAAGCATTCGATTAGTGTAAGGATAATTACACAACTTTAATTTCTAGTGTATACAGTTATTGTTTCTTTTGGACTTGCTTTCTTGTTTTGTTTTTGTTTTCTTTTTTTTTTCATAACGGAATTAGGTTAAGTAATTATAGGCATTAGAGTTCTCATTAAATTATTTCCTTATGTCAAGGTTAAGTGGAAGAATGGCTGCTGATAAGTTCAGCCGCTAAACTTCGCCTTGGGGTTTCCATTTTTCATTTTTATTTCATTTTAGTTGTTTATTTTTTAGTATTTCTTTTTGTAATAGAATATGTGTATATATTTATGTATAATTAAAGCAATGGGAAATAAAGATTATATATATATGTCTTGCTTCGGTGTTTTCTGTTCATCCATTTCTACGCTTCTTTCACCTTCTTATCCTTTTCATTTATCAGCGAAACGAAAATCGATTGCAAACAACCATGTGGTCTTTTGCAATGTACTTAAGTATAACTAAACGCTAAAAAGCCAGATTGAAGGCGCAGCCATTTTTCTATAATTTGATTTAAGAGGCGTACCTAATTGGACCACCTGCATAAACCACAGCTTCGTGACCGCGCGTCATAACGCCCTTGAGGGAATTCTGCGTCAAACGTGTGCCGTGAAATTCCAAGAGTTGCTTAAATATTCATGCACTCTTGTTTACAGTGGCACACTGCTCCGAGCTGAGAATAATTTCGTAGTTAATTTGGAATGTTTTTCGCCCGGTACAAACAAACTCGAGTATCATACGACGATGGACCCGTACGCGTGGTAGTGGCTTTGTAATTTTATGCCGCCTGAAACTTTTCCTCCGTTATGTTTTGCGCCAGGTTTATGCAAATTTACGAATTTTTAGAAACGAGATTTTGATGTCGCGGCCTGTTATGACAACATCAACTTCACTTAGGGAGTCATCTCCTGCGATCCCGCTGCTGCCTTAACAAATTTTCCTGCTTCTGTTCGTTTTCTTTTTTTTTTAATATGAATGCGCAAGATATTCGCCAAAAAGAATGTGTTTTTATGGCGGAAACTGGTTATCTAAAATATACTTTTGTATTTTTCTTCTGAAAATTAAATTAAAAATGTGTTTTGTTTCCATTACGAATGTTTTTAAATCATTACGAGAATATACTCTAAGATATTTCTTTTACCCCGCATTTAGTTTCTACGTCATCTATATGCACTGGGAGCATTAATATTCACTCATTTGGAAGCACCTAAATATATAAAAAATAATGAATGAAAAATAAGACATTATAAAAAAATGCATTTAACGTTTTAATTTAATCACTAGAGCAAGGAGTTCTTCTCCGAGAAATTGTCCGGCTGCCCGTATAAATACTACAGTGGAGTTCACTTGATACACTTCACACAACTCATGTATAAAAACTACAGGCGCCTGTAAATCACGTGAATATTTCAGTGCACAGGTCTGACGCACATATAAAAAACTTGTTTGTTTGATAAGACCACAACACAGCTATGATTTTGTAAAACTCTATGCATTAGCGGCGTTCTCAGATGTATCTGTTTATTCATATTGTGTAGCACTCAAGAATTGCTAAAATAATTTATCATAGTTAAATACGTTTTAAGCACCGCAATAAGATAAAATATACTGGGTGAGTTTTTTAGCTTGAGACAACGCCCCCTCTGAGGGGGAGGGGGGACAACTTTGAAATCTTAAATGGGAACCCCCATTTTGTATTGCAGATTCGGATTCTACGCCATCAAGTATGTAGTTTTTGTTTGAAACTGTTTTTTCGATTTGAAAACAGATTGCGCTGTAATCGCAAAAAAACATGATTGTGAACGTCTAGAAAAAATACACAAAAAAGAAAAGCAAGCAAACATGATTTTCTGTTTTTTTTATTTGAATTCATATCTGGAAAACATATCCATTTAAAAAAAAATAATGCGATTTCTGAGATTACCAACCAAAGTACAGAATTAAACAATAGTCTCATCTAGTTCGCACAGTGCTTGTAAATTAGTGTTATTAATATCGAAACATTGTAGTTTTCCACAACAATACTTTTGAAAAAGGTGGTAAATTTGTTAAATCCAGAGACACTTTAAATTTAAAGAATTACCAAAAAATATATTGAATCTTAATAAATCCAATCATGGCCACTACCTCAAGACTTTTTAAAGTATTGATGCAACAGTTTTAGAAACAGAGGAGCTATTTTAACTAAATTATATTATTGTCACTTTTCATTGTAATTTAATAAGTTGTTAGAATTTGTGACCACAGTCATAATACTTTTAGATTTTTAATTTAAAAAAAAATGGCTTGACGTGACAATTATTTTGCTTTGACACAATCTGTGGTCGCGCGCTAGAGGTCAACTAGTGTGTAGAGTGTCTATTGTGAGATTGTGGTTATATTTAATTAAATTAAGAATTATAGTTCATTCCAGCTATCTCCAAATAAGATAAAACTTCTATATTTACTAAACAATAACATAACGAAAACGTAACCATCAAATCATACCTGATAAGATTTGGTATATTTTCTGTTAGGGGCATGATTAGATGCTTTCTATTTACCGTCTGGCTCACCTATGGCTCACCTCATTTCGGTTTTGTACGTTAAACTACCAGATACTTACTTTGAACGCCAAAACCTGCCAACTAAATGAATTCAACGTGATGAGTAATTCGTAGTTTAACGCACAAAACCGAAGTGAGGTGAGCCAGACGGTAAATAGAAAGCACCTATTTTGCTTCTACCTGTCTCACTTTTCCTAACTGCAGTATTACTGTTGAGTGGAGGAATTATAAAGAGACGCAGTTATATAGGATAATTCGTACTCCATATGCATTTTTATATACATTAGTACTTTTAAGTTTTCTTACAACTAACCCGGGTAAAAAACG
Source organism: Protaetia brevitarsis (assembly GCA_004143645.1). Classification (NCBI taxonomy): domain Eukaryota; kingdom Metazoa; phylum Arthropoda; class Insecta; order Coleoptera; family Scarabaeidae; genus Protaetia; species Protaetia brevitarsis. The sequence goes on from RXPK01002535.1 coordinate 19,044, forward strand.
ATTTAGTTATTTAGTATCAATGCTGCCAATGAATAAGGGTGACGTTATTAAGACGTCATTTTTAATTTATAGTTTTTTTCCTATTTTTTTTGTTATTACTATTATTTATTGATGCGATCTTATTACACATCATGTCTCGGCTATGAATGATATACTATTGAATGGAATTCCGTAGGAAGCCCCCACAAACACAAATGCCGCCGCTGATTATGACAATTACTTTATAAATGAATTGACTTACGTCTTTATAGAACAATTTTGAGGGATTTAACTCGTCTCCTAGCTCTTCATTAAATAAAAGAATGACCTACATGCGCCTCCAAATGCGGCACAATGATTATGACCCAATTCTCCACGCATTGCCGTCTTCAGTGCTGTAATTCTCCCAGCGCCATCTAAAGATTCCCATCGTTAACATATTACGTCCATGTATATTTTCGATTAAACACTATTTTATTTTGATGAGAGTTTTATGGAATGGTATCATTGATATTAATTGAGTTGCTTGATGTTTAGTACTAACGTTGCGCGTTGCTCTTTAACGACAGCTCTTAACGTTTTATTGCAAGGTCGTTTCTTATTTGTCGAAGTAAACAATGTCGCGTGGTGGTACTTTCATTTGGTATACCAGTTGATTTTGGAAATGGATGGATATAAGCGGATGAAGGTCAAAGTTAACAAACCGTCTCTGATGTTTGACTCGATGTTACGTTTGGTGAATATATTATTCAGTAGAGGTGAAATGTGCGACAGGAAAAAACAAATAAATTATACATGAAACACGGAATTGGAGCAATCGATGTGTATAAATACGATAACCCAGATCTAATACGAGAAAATACAATATAACTAAGTTCAGTAAACGTTAAAGCATTTGAAAATGTATTAAATGTAATAATATGATATGCTATTCACATTTCATCAACTCCAAATAAAGACAAGGTAAACCAGCGCGAGATATGAGCAGAAAGTCCACATGCTCGGCTTGGGAGTATGGCTGGGAGAAGCAGTAACAATACATACATCGATAAGTATTCAATTCCATTATTGGTATCGATTCCGTATAAACAGGTAAGCCATGAGAATTCTGAGCCAAATTCCCATAAGATTTAACACAGAGGTGTCGATTCAAATTTTATCCCCACCACTCCTACTTTTCGCTTTAACCACCTCCACTGAATCTCATCTAATTTGTGGGTCAAAGTGCTTCGAAGCACGCGAAAATTTGAATATTCGCACGGGGCCTCACGAAGAGGAACAGCTTAAACAGCTCTTGAAACAATTTAAACAGTTCCTGGAACAGCTTAAACGGTGCCTGGAATAGCTTAAATTAGTCCTGGAACAGTTTAAACAGTTGCTGAAATAGACTAAACAGCTCTCTGGAACAGCTTAAGTACCTTCTGGATCAGCTTGAACAACTCCTGGAACAGCTTAAACAGTTTCTGGAACAGGTTACCACCGCTCCTGGAACAGCTCAAACTGTTTGAACTGCCCCAGGAGCTGCTTCATCTGTTCCATGAATTGCTTACGCCGTTCCAGGAGCTGTATAATCTATTCCAGCAACTGTTTAAGCCGTTCCAGGAGTTGTTTAGTCTATTTCAGCAACTGTTTAGGCTGTTTAAACTCTTTCACGAACTGTTTAAGCTTTTCCTCTTTGTGGGGTCCCTTATTTTTGCGCGCTTCGAAGTCGGTACTTTCATCCACCAATCAGATGGAGTCAAATAGGCGTGGTCAAGGCGAAAAGTAGGAGTATATATAGGACAAAATGTAAATCAAGACCTCTATGTTCCCCTATTTCTGCTGTTTTACAGCTGGGCTTCCAACCTTATTCCTTTCAGAAAGTGTAGGATATGAGAAGGTCCCAAGTTAGGTAAATCGTTCTTTTCGATTTCACATGCTCCCAGGTGCAATGCCCTTGAGTTGCACAGTGCTATGCAATTTGAGAGGGGATGGATGGGTGTTGCATCCTGTTCTCTACAAAATCTACATTCAAATTCATTTGCTAATCCAAGCTTGCTCAAGTGACCCTTTAGTTTACAATGGCCTGAAAGTATTGTTGTTAATACGCAAATGTTGTTCTTACTCAGGTTGATGCATTCTGTAAACCTCTTCTGGTTATAGGTTCCCATGAGAAGAGTTTTACTTTGCCTCATTCCTTGAAGATTCTCCCAATAATTGAATTTTCTCTGCTCTATTTCGCTTTTCAATTTATTCATTATTGTACTGCTACTTATCCCACAAAAGGGTTCAGCCTCTACAAAAGGTATTCCAGGCCCTTTTTTTGCAAGATTATCAATTACCTCGATTTGCTTCGATGTGCTACTTTATACGTTTTGCTTAGCTCTTTTAGTATCCCTAGACATTCCCAGACCATCTTAGAACTGATTTCATGTGAGCTCAGCGCCTTGACGACTGCGCTTGCTTAACGTTTTTCTATGAGCACCACAGTCTTATTCAAATCGTTGAGTTGTCTGTGCACAAACCAAAACCGGGACCTATGGTAAACCTACTTACAAACATAACTTAGCTATTTACTTCTTCAAATAAATTTTGTAAAGGTAATGCATATATATTATATACATATGTTACTGAATGATATAATATCAATTACTGATTTACTCTAACGTACTTTGAACTTGCATTATCTCTAAAAATGAAAATATGCTGTGAAGTATGTGAACATTCTATACTGTTCAAAATGAGGAAAAAAACAATAGTATTTTTAAACGAACCTTGTATACACGTGACTAAAGTATTACAAATGGCATTCAGAAGCTTCTGCCGGATTTGGAGAAATAGAATTTGAAATTTAGGTCAGATTACACAATAGTAAATAGATACAGTGGAGTTTATTAAGCTTATTAGAGTAGAAACAAGCGAAGGGATTATATGTTGTAAAGTGCTTTAATTAGCAAATCAAATTATCTGACGGCAAAATCAAAAGCAGCTAAGTTAATTTCGTGTTCTCTCTAAGAGGAAACAAGCCCGGTTTCCCGGAAGCAGTTTGTTGCCAAATCGTGTCTGTCAATTAGTAAACACACGTATGCGAGTTTGAAATAGTGTCTTGAATAATATACACCAATGGCCGTTCTTGCATGGCGGAATTGTTAAACCTGCTATCCACTTTGAAATGTCCATCAAATATATATGCTCTGGTATAGTGATCCATCTTCACATTAATCGGATTAGTAATGTTTATGTCCCTAAGTCCATTACATACAAAAGCACTTAGGTACCTACATCAGTAGGTTATGTATGTGCAGGAAATAAAAACATATTTCCTTTAATTAAAAATATAATAGTGATTGAAAAACAATGGTTCTTTTAAATAATCGCAAAGATACATTTCTTTCATATAATTCTTTTTTTCCGTGTGCGCTACTGCCTGCCAACAAAAATCACCATCTCTATAGTGATTAGAGGTAACAACGTTCTAATGTAAACTAAATACATTTTATTGAAACTAGTGTCAAGCTGATATCAAAAAGGTAATTACTAGAATACTCGTTACATATTTAAAGAACATTGAGTACTTACTCGAAGGCATATCAGAAAAATAAATGCTGCTTTTTAAAGTAGTTGCTAATAAAGGGATTACGATAAATGTAACTAAATATCAACGTAATAATAAACATTTAAGCTTTGATTAAATGGATGGTTACATGAACTAATGAATAGTATTGAGTATTAGAAACCAATAATCATAATTGCGATCATTTAAGTAATTTATGTAAATATAAAAAGAATAGAAAAGCCATGATCCATGGCATGTCAATTTAACGTACTAAATGTGAAAATATTTATGTATGTACATAGATTACCATCTTTTTTTCGTAACCCTAAGCTTTACAGATCGACTTCATGCAAAACAGACCCTAGTTTTCGCATTCAATATTCTTCTCGCTACATTTTGACGTCCATAGAATTTTAACGAAGGCAGAGTCCCAGGGCGAAGAAAAAAATGTAGTGGTATTATTTGAGCTCTGGATAATTTAACCGTGGGAAAGCAATAAATCTTATAAATTATATCACTGTAGCATTTTTAGTTCATTTCTCAATTTTTAAGAGAAAATACAGTTGCATGCTGATATATTTTTACAATATAACATTGGCATTTCAATTTAACTTTTGTTTCGAAAATACCATTCTTACGAACAAGAGAACACCGGCAACTGTCAAATTCCGATTTTGATGAAACTCCACAGAAACTGTGTATAATGTACAGACACTATGTTGTGGCTTTTCGCGCTTACGATTAATTACGTTAGAACGCACATTTATAGAGTAATATATTAAAGAATAACATTTAGTAGAAACGCATATATACTTTTATCCATACCAAGATTTATTAGATGTGTAATTAAGCATGAACCTTTGAAAAGTCAGATAGACGTTTGGATATATGTGTATATATGACAATCGTTTCAAATTATGCATTAAATTTATTTATTATCCATAGATAATAAATAAATTTAAATAGTCTTCGTTTGTGTATGTAAGACGCGTTGGCATTTTGGTTTACACAATATTGACAGTTTTTCTGCAATTGCGTCATCTCAGGCATGGCTAACATGGCTAACACATTTTTTAAAATGTAAGAACACACTTTTTTTTGAAATAACTCGAAAGCCCTCGCAGATGGGTATAGGGAACTTAATAATAAATTGTCTTTATTTTTAGCGTTAAATAATAACAAGACAGAAACTTTTTTTAACTTTTCTGCATTTTTCATGTTTTAACATTTTTCATGCGCACCCTGTGTAAGATACAAAAATTTTTATGTGCCATGTTGATAGATTTACCTTCAGTCCTTAAATATGGAAAGTGGAGTGAAGAAAACCGGAAGCACATATGAGATACTAACGTTTTTTTTTCAGGGATTGCAAATGTCACTTTTCTGCAAAGAATCGGAATATCTCGAAAACAAATGAATTTAAGTATAGGGATCCAAACATAAATTTTAACTAGAATTTTAAGGGCAATTCAAAAATATACAGGGTGTTGCTTTTAAAATAAGAAAGTTAATGTCAACATTCTGTATAAGTGCTAGAGACTCGTGTATATTTTGCTCGATTAGGCGGAATCCATATTAGTGTACACTCAAATTTTAATTTTTTTTTCTTGAATGGTTTTCCATATTTAGATCGCTGACATTCGCCTGTATAATAATTCTCATTAACTTCATCGTTTGTTGTATACAGGCTATTCAGCGAGGAATGGGACTACGCGATATCTCGAGAACTAATGAACATTTTAAAATTCTGAAAATCTCCAAAGGGGGTTCACATTACGTGGTAGTTATTTTTAAGATTAATTGCACCCCCGTTGGGGGGACACTATCTTACTTAATTTTTTTTAATGGAATACCGTACTTTTTATTCAATTTTTTGAATCTGCAACTCATTTGTGACAACTTTTTATAGGACTACTACCAAACCAACCTATCTGTTCTACTTTCCGAAATAATGATAATTTTTACAAGGCTGTATATGTATGTATAAAATGTAGAAAACATTTTCAACATTTAATGCATTTATTAGCGCATCAGCGCAAAAATTAGTTCTTATTCCATATAACATTGCGAATTTGTGTTCTAATCAGAACATATTTGTGGATATTATATTGGTAAAATTAGCAAATATCTTTGTAAAATGATGAGTCTCTAACATCTTGCACTCACACAGTATCATCTATATGTATGTGTATATACTGCAAGGGTGATATTATACTGCGACCTAAAAGATCTATTGTGTCCCCTGTTCTTGCTGTGTTACAGCTGGCCTTCCAATCCTATTCCTTTCAGAAGGTGTAGGATATCGAAGGCCCTAGGTTAGGTAAGTCTCCTTCTTCGATTTCACGTGCTCCTAGTTGCAACGCCCTTGAGTTGCACAGTGCTACGCAATTTGAGAAGGGATGGATGCCATCCTGTTCCCCAATCTGCTCCAGTCGTTTTGCTTCTCCCGTTGTTCCTTCATTGTGTGGTACTCTCACTTTGAAAGTGGAAGGCTTCTTATGGAGGTCCTACTCCAATTCCTGTTTGAAGAAAAGGTCCACCTCCACAGAGCCCATGCAGAGGTAAGGCTAAATACAGTGGAGTGCGCCAAATGCCCAAGGTTAGACTAGTAGACTGGTCCTCTAGATGGTCAGTCACGCATCCCATCAGCCTAGTCCGCCACCTTAGGATTTAGGTTTTTGTTGAGGTTGTCTCCTCTCGGTCTGTGCAGTTAAGCCAAGACCCCTGGTTTAACAGTTGGGCTTTCGGTAGCCGAAAACAACAAGTGGCATCGTTGTAAAATCCTGTGCAAGCCATGACACGACAGCTCGGACGAATGGGGAGAGTTTACGACAACGGTCTTCATTCATCTTGCTCCGGTTTTAAGCAGAGACGACGAACTTATAGCCGCCATTAACCATCTCGTCTTGAGCGAACTCTGACAAGATGGTTTTTCCCCTATCCACATCGGAGACGCGCCTGGTAGGTACTGCCAACTCCCAGGCTAAGACTAACATAGATGTTTTACGTGCAAGTACCTGAATGCTTATTAATTTTTGAAAACTTGAATTTAAAACAAAAAAACAAGTGTGGGTAAATGGTAAATATGTATAATGATATTGAAAGTAAATTACATTAATTGCTAAGAACTTAATAAAACATATAAAAACAAAATATTTGAAAATAAAAGCGAAATTGAATTAATGTGCAAAAATTCCTCTATTGCTTTCCACACACGTTTGATATCGCTTAATTAATCCTCCAACGGTTGTGTTTCTTAGGGCCAGTTGTATCAAAAAAGTTCACATCTAGTTCAGCCTAAACTTGGTTAGCACAACCGACCTATTATTAATTCTCGCGCGTATACTGGCATAAGCCATGTTAATATGCTATTTTAAATCATAGATATCTCTGATTGTGTATTTTGAACTACATTTTTAAATGTCCCGGAAGAAAGTAGTCTAGAGGACTCAAATCTGGAGACCGAACTGACCATCTTATAGGACCATTGGTACCTATCCACCTTGGAAATATTCTGTTTAGATGATCGCTTACCAAGGTTACTATTATGAGCAGGGGCGTGATCTTGTTGAAAATACATCCCTTGCCGTAAATTTAGACTAATATTATCAAGTGTTTAAACTTTAGTGTATTTTGTTTTCATGTATATCATTTAAATTTTATTGGAAGACTCTGAGGTTTGTTTTTTTGTAAATACTTTACTGAATACCACTTCTTATCATTGGTTTGATAGAATATTTATTAATTTATCCACGTCTAGCCGAATTTGGTAAACATTTAGATGGGACGTATTTATGTTAGTCTTTTTTTTATTTGTTTTGTTTGACTCCTAGTCTCTTTGTATTCTTAGGATATCAAATCATTTTTAATGAAAACGCCTCGGCTATTGCCTTTAATACAACCAAGACGTACGTATGTTAGTCTTTTTTTTTGTCAGGGGAAAATCCTTTATGGATACCAGACCAGGATGTCATAGGCCGGTAGTGTGGGACTCACCAGGCTTGACATACCCACTAAAAACAGGTGTCACTAGTCCCTACTTTCTGTCTCTCGACTCTCGTGCTACCATTATATCCTTAATATAGCTGCTGACCTGCCTCCAACTGTGCTCATTTTCAATCATAAGCTCCATTATGTTCTCTCTGCTATGTTAGTCTTAGTTTTGTAAAAATTATCATCCCAAAAAGTACAACAAATAGGTTGATAGTGCACATATAGAAAGTTGTCACAAATGCATCACAGATTCGAAAAATCGAATAAAGTGTAGGGTATTCCATTTAAGAAAATCAAGTAATATACCGCACCCTGGCGGTGATGTGTCTAATCTTAAAAATGACTTACACGTAATGTGGTCCCCTATCGAAGATTTATTGTATAATTTTCGGAATATTAAAATTTTCCTTAGTTCCCGAGATATCGCGCTGTCCCATTCCTCGCTGAACAGCCTGTATATTAGAAATGAATGCTATCGTTTCAGAATTGGCCCAGAGTTTGCGAGTGTCAGAATGTGATAAGGATGTTTTGGATGATATTTGTGAAAGCTTCTTGAGCAAATAGAAGTTTGAATAAAGCGTTCACAATTAGCGGATATATATATTTTTTTGCTCCTCATCCTGACGCCATTGGATACCTGTTAGGCTTTTATCGATCTCATACAGTTAATGCGATCTTTCGAATACAAATGTATTTCTGGGATACATCACGTACATACATAAAATCCAACTCCATTATGTGCCGACTATTCTCTCGTCTGGCAAAACCAACACGACAGCAACTAATTAACTAACCCATTTCGAAATAAACTTGAATGAACTCCATCTCAATGGCTCGCCGAGTTTAGGCACCAGTTTGGCCTCGGCAGTATGGTGTATCTGCATATTTCTGTAAGCGAGCGATGCTTGTATGTATCTGTGTGTGGTGTGCGATAGAATTCCGACCTCGCCTAGTGGGGGGTACGGAAACGGAAGGCAACAGACTCGCCGGCACCAGCGCCGCGACGCCTAGGTGCGTGCGGGACCTCTCCAACCCCCGGATAATTCGACCGCCCTTCTCTCGCTCTACCGGAGCCACTGGGGCCTTTCCCGCCCATCCGTCGACAACACTCCGGCACACGGATCGATACCGGAATGTGGACCACGCGGACAGCGGCATTAAGCCAAGGCGTCTGTCTACGCGACGCCTCCAATGGCGGGTATTAGGGAATACGGGGTGACGAGTCGGGTTGAGCGTATTGCGCTGGAATAATCGGGTTTGGTGGGTAAAATATTCATTTTACCCCAAGCGGGAGTAATAAGAAAAAATAAAAATAACTACATACTTAGACGTTACGTCTTTTTTTTGGAGGATTGATATTCGGTCATTCTAATAAATCCTTTTGCATGCGTCTATAAAGAATACCTATTTTAAGAATTGAAAAAAACATCGGCATTACATTGACAATATTTCATGTGCATATTGCAGAAAAAAAACCATTGATTTTAACCCAAACGCTAACCAAATAGAGAAAACATAGCACTCCCCTTTTCTGTATAAAGTTTGTGTACCTATACACAAATCGCATTCGTACATTTAAAATGCAACGACTGAAAACGCAACACAATAGTTTGGTAGCGTACTTTGTAAAGGTAAAGGAAGCTCGAGCAAAGTGAACACGATAATGTTTGAAAGACTATAGAGGGAGAACTGGATGGATGTAGAAACAAGACATAAATAGAATAAATCAGGCTTTATTAAAGATTTTAATAGTATCGACAAAAAATAAGTAACTTCGAAACTTTAATTACATTTATTAATAACATTGCAATAGGTAAATATATCGGCTTTACCTCTTCCACCAGGTAAGGTGAATTCAACAATAGGGCAGAATGAACATGTGTATGAATGGCTGTGTACTGAAGGTACCAAAGAAAATGCAAAATGAATTAATAATAATGAAAAATAAGTTAGCTAGCTCAAAGGATATAAATTAAAAGGGCGCAAAAGAACAATTAAACTCAGGGTTACCCTCGCAAATTAAAACTAGAACGAAAAGTAAATTGTGGGTGGAAGAAATCTAACTTTCTTTATTACTCCAAAAATTGAAAAAGTTTAAACAAAAACAAAAGAATAGAATTTAGAATGACGTTAAATAACAATCAATAATTTAAAAAAAAAAAAAGAAAAAAAAATTGTTACAAATTGCAGAAAAAAAACCATGAGCTTGGGGCTCTGGCCGAAATCAAAAACTGCTTGAGATACTAATTTTACAAAAGGACAAAGCAAATTCCTTTAACAAAGCAAAAAAGGTAAAATAGTTCAGGAAGATAGTCCTTTTTTATCAATCAATCCACGTGGTTTCAAAATTAACCAAACTAAATTAATCGTGGAGAATTCAAGTAAATTTACATAAATGAAAACTAAAAGCAAGCACAAAGCTTCTATTCACCCAACCCGAGGTGATTAATTAAAAACACAAATCAGCAAAATTAAAAAAAAAAAAACGAAAAATTAAACTCTTTAAACTTAAAATATATCTTCCAGAACTGAAATAATAAATGATCCTATATCTACTTTTGTGTACACACAATATAATACCAATTATTATATAACGAGTTCCTTGATGGATGAAATAATTTCAAAATTAAGCGAAACAAATCTTTAAATAAAATGAAATACCAAAATGGCCGCTAACAAAATAAATTTACGTGTACTTACACCGGCATCTTGTCAAAGAACTGGCCTCACAGGGTTAAACAATCGCATACATATAAAATTCTACAGCTGCGTGCGCTACGCCTAACGCACAAAGATCATAGAAGAAGAATACTTCTAAGAAGGACATGAACTACATGAGCAAATAAAAATATATTAAAGAGTGAAAACAAATTTAAAACAACTGAACATTTAAATAAATAAATTAAACAATTAATTCATTAACTAAATCTTACTACTAAATACAAAATAAAACAATTTGAAATTTCTCGCAACATTGACAAAGGCTTATCGGAACACTGAATTTACGAAAACCGGGGTGCCAGACCACAGCAATAAGTACACTGAAAGACCCATATATTTAAACCAAATAAATATATTTTAATAATAATAATAATAATAATAATAATAATAATAATAATAATAATACTTTATTTACCATAGAACCAAATCGGTATTGGTAATTGTCACAGTATTAACTTACTTAACTTACTTACTTACTTAACTACTTACGATTTAAAAATTCCTCCACAGTATAAAAAGAGTTTTGTAGAAGATACTGTTTTAACTTATTCTTAAAAAGTGGAGCATTTTGTTTATAAGCATATTTTCTTTGCAACAAGCATGCCCTTTGTTGTTTCAAATATATGGAAAAAAATGTACACTATTGACTGAAACAAAATATTTGGTTAGAAAGTTTAATATATTCAAACAAATTATTTAGTTCAGCATAGTCTTAATACAATAATATTGTTCAACTTTGTAAAAATGTTGGATTGGTTCAATTACTTTCACATTGTTGAGACAACATCGGTACTTTGTTAACTCAAACAAATTTATTACTTCGGGGGGAATAACTATATACTTGGGCGAAATATGCAGTTGGTTGGGGGTCAAAATTTATGTCTAGCCAATAAAATGGCGGGTAGCCACCTGTGTCTTAAATCACCCCATCACATGATTCTAACATGCAGGAATTAGTATAAGATGATGTCGATAGTGTAAGAAATCATTGGAACACTGAAACACAGCAGATAATCCTAAATGCATACAATAATTTGAAGAGTGAGGAATATGGGACTAAAACAAAGACAATTGTTAGAACATCGAAATTAACGTGAGGGTTTTACGGAACAGTGCGAAAAAGCGTTCAGAATGGTGTATTTAAAACACATAACACATATAAGGATATAAGGTAGAACGCAGTAACCTCAATTAAATATTTAGTAAAGTGAAGCACAATATATATTTTACTTAAAACAAAAATATTATGGCTGTTCGAACATGCAGTTCGCGAACGGTTCGTGATCACGTGAACCAATCAGAGAACAGATTGGAGTTCTCGCGAACTGGAATGCGTTGTCTGATTGGTTCACATAACCGTGAACCGTTCGCGAACTGCATGTTCGAACAAACCTATTGTTACTTTAAAAAATATATAAATTTCAAATAAGCAAATAAATCTAATTGTTTCAGCAAAATGTTTTGTTCTTCTGTCTCTTATTTCTATTTGATTCAATAAAATTTATTGTTTGAAGTAAATATTCCATTTGATCAATTTTATAAAATTTTATATGAACTAAACATATATATTTCATTATTTCAATGAAATAATTACTTATTTTAAGTACTAGATACATTTGACCGAATAAAACTTTTTATTTGAGCAAAATATTTTATTTGTTTAATTTGTTTAGTTCTATTAAGATATTGTTAAAACAAACAAATTTTATTAACAACATTATTTGCTTCGTCCAACAATATATTTGTTTGCGCATATTTAAACAAAGATTTTAGTCAATACAACTAAAATTTGTTTGAGTCAACCAAATGGGTTTTTCAGTGTAAGTAATAATAATTGAAACTAATCTATGCAATTGTCACAAAGAAAAATGCATTCTCCTTCATAAGCCGTGCATTTCTCGTGACTCCATTGACAACATGAATTATATTGGATCGAATCATCAATCGGCTTCTTATTAATCTCTTCTTCGCAAAAATAGCACGTATTCTATTCGTTGTTGTTTTCTTTAGCTTCACCTTTTGTTATATTCCAATCCTTGTTTATGTTTTTCATTACTTTGGTATTCGTCTTCACAAATCTCTCTTTTTGCTCTGCATTCATAGAAGTGCTCTTCAACACCTCTGATCTTTAAATCTTTTATGATTACTCACAGGCTTGCACGGGGTTGGAAGTGGACTTTCCTCTTTTGGACTAAAATAGGACAAGGACGAAGCAGTAGATGATCCCGAAATCAGTATTTTACAATATTCAGAATGCTTATTGCCACTGCTTTTGAGTGGGTCTTCTTCATGTGTAAGGATTGAAGGTGACGGAGCAGAAGATTCAGGAGAATCAGTCGAATTAATGTTTTTTAAAATCGGATTTCGACGAAATAACAGGTGAAGCTCTGATGTAGGAGGTCATGCGATATCAACTGTCTTCCAACGTCTTGACTAGTTGGTTCCTGAATAACTGCTTCTTGATTAGGAATCTTATGATCAAAGTTGTTGACAATGGCGCATAATCTTTTTCATCTCATACATCTTTATTAATTGGCCAAATACCTGATGATTAAAAACCTTTGTTTTGCGGTGTTCCCAGTGGCACATTTCAAATAAGCTGGAGTAAATAATCTACTAATCTACTAATTGATTACCCTCCCTGGATAATTCTTGAACTTTGAATCAATTGATTTCTTATTCAAAGTTCCCTGACTTGCTGAAGGAGAAGCACCCAATAGGCGGTCTTGCATTCTTTTTCGAGCAAATATCATAAACAGGTGGTAAAAATTATCCGGTAGCATTGCAACAACACATTGTTATAGTAGTTTGTCCACGTTCCGCGCTGGAAATAACCCCCACTTGCTTCTTTCCTTTTACTGAAAGAATCCTGGGTGGTCTAATTGTTGAATTAGTTTGAACGCCAGTTTCATCTACGTTGTAGATCATGGTCTCGTCTATGTGATATTTTTCTGTTTGTTGAGATGGCAACTTATAGAACTTTTCCACTTGGGGACGATTGAATCTTTTAACTCTGAGGCTAATTTGCGAATTTCTGCAAGACAATCATAACCGGCCTTTTCATTCTTGCTCCAACTCGGTGCATATGTATTATTTATTTTTTTTTGGCGCAACCAAAAACCATATCCAGTAAATATGTTTGAAGTTCACCTTCTTGTTCTTCAATGAATTATTTATGGAAACGTTCAAGTGACTTTCTTTCAATACATATGAAAAGTGGCATAAGATTGCATTTTCTTGCCGTTAAAAAAAGAAAAAGAATTACCTAAATTACATTACGAGCAAATTAGACAGCCGTATGGCAAAACGATTGCAGTGTCCACATTTCCCATGATCACTCTACCCTATATGTACTTTTCGGGCACAAATTTAGTGACAAAACACACAGCATTTATACTAGAATACATTCACTCACTGTCATCATCAGTTGGAAATTGCAGAGATGATTCAGTTTCAAATAAGTACATGTTGTATGTATAATTAGGTAATACCTAATTTGCGGTGGTTAATCGGATATTTTTCCCTAATTAATTAGGTATACATGAATCTGCGAATTAGAGCAAGTCGTATTCAAAATTTTAGTGACAGATTGGATATTCTTGAACAAGCATTATTGCTTCTATTGATTTAGAATGTGTTTTATTGTTGTTGTTATTGCTGTTTCCCTTTTGTTACTAGAATTCTTCTTTTTTCAAATTTTATTATTATTTATATAAGCATTTGTATTTCTTATTTTTATCTTTCTTCAAGAATTTATTTATTTTACCCTTGTTGTTTATTTTATACAGGGTGTATCAAATAAAAAAGTAAATTTCGCTTGGGTGTTAACTACACGACATACAAAGCTCAAACCCATCTAAACCGGGTTTCATCATTAAAGAATAAAAAAAAGTAAAATTTAGAGCCAAAAATTCTTTAGTCCGGGCCTGATGCAACGAAACGTCATGTTAAGCACACGCTAAACATGGTATTATGTATAAATACATTGCACTCATTTAGTATTATTCTTAATGGTATGCCGTAAGTTCATTTAATGTCATTCTGAATAAATAAAGCCCCTTGCAACATTCGAGTTTCACCGGATATGCGACTTCAGTAGTTACAAAAAACGTAAATATTTTTCTTTTGCTTTGTCGAATCGAGAGTTAGTTGTTAATAAACGGTAGCACATGAATCTGAGTTATTTTTTTTTGGATTTATTTAATCAAATAACGCAAAATGAATTGAATCGAATTACAGAAAAATAAACGTAGATACAGGAAACACGCTTTTTACTATGATGTCCCGCGAAAATGAATCTATACATTCTCGCGCTTTTGCCGATGCATCAAGCTTCGATTTTCTTTTTATATAAAGGATCGTTTTTTCGAGACGGGAAGAATTTAAATAAAATGTTCGAAGTGGCTTGCACTCCAAGCGGCGATCCACACAAAACTAACAGCGGTAATGGCTGAATGATTATGGCTGATAATGTGGGGGTATACTCGGGACAGCATTTAGGTTGGGCACAGGTGCGGCTCTAGCCCACGGCGTTTATGAAATATTTTTTTCTCATTAATGCTTACAGATAGACCCCCTGTGCATTAAGACTTTTTGATTGTACATGATTACAGCTGCTACATATTATTATATTTACCTCATTATCTGATACACCCTGTATATACCACAAATATGTATAATACACCAACATAAAACGCACTTGCTTACTTTTCATCCAATATTATCAAAAAATTAGAAATTCAAGTTAAACTAAATAGTAATTCTACAGGTACGTTAAACGTTACGTACTTTGTTTTATTTTCTGCATTCGCTATATATTCATGTACACAAATGATTCAAGGCTAAATAAAGTTTTTCGTACCCATTGACGATATCATTGTGTTTAGTTCTTGGTAAATTTTACTGTCTGGAATAGCCTTTTCGGACATGTAGTATGTAGTTACACAAACGTTATGTAGCGGGAAATAGTTTGCGCTGTATACATAAGGTAGATCAGCTTTAAAGGCTGAAACATGCTACAACGAATCGATTCTGTCATTAATTTACTATTAAAAGCTAAAAGACAATACCCAAAAACCCAAAACAATTATCTAAAGTGCTCTACGGTTATGAAGAGAAATCACCGAAAATTCGATTTTTATTTAATAATAGTATCATCAATTAACCGTTCCGCGCTATACTATAATTCGCCATTCCCTTTCTAAAATTACTAATTCTCCGCTAATACATCAACTCAATTAACGCAAAGGGGCGGAGAGCTGTCAGGTGAGAGAGCCTAATTTAACTCGTAATTGCCCCCGCGAGTTTTACAAGGCGACATAAACGAGAGCTATTTCGTTATAATTCATCTCGGCGGAATCTTCCCCATGAAAGATAGGCAGTCAGGAACGACGATGTGAGAAGTGCAGGTAAAGCTAAATAGTAGATCCGCAATTTGCATGGCTTTGATCTCGTCGAGGATATGCAGTCGCTGCACTGATTGACGCGGGAAGTTCAATTTTGATTCGATATAAAGTTGGCGTCAAGGCAAAAAAATTGATGCCGGAGAGGAATTCAAGGGAGAAACTCTCATCAGTAAATATACACGCGGATGCAATAATTTTATTCGCTTAACATAAAAGTATATTCGCAGGATTTATTAGAAGACAAATTTAGTTCCTCTTGGAACAAGAAAGAAACAAATATGTACTTGTATGTATAGATATTATGGAATTTTTAATTAATTGAATTGATTAACTATAAAACTATCGCATCTAGATATTTCAAAAGCTTGGCATTATCATATCTATAGTCTCCATAATTACAATAAATTTCAAATGTTTGCAGTATTACTATTTGACTTCATCAAAATGAAGTGTCTGCTAATTAGAAATCTGAAAACATCTATTAGTTCAACAATCATAGGACAGAAACTTTAGGAATCTGGTTCGGATGAAGTAGCAAAAATATTGGAGTCTTGCCTGATATGCGCAAAACACATGGTAAAATCTGACTGTTTATCGCAACAGGAAACAGTTCTGTATCATCACAGGCTTAATGTCCGAACATGCTCAGGGCATATATATAATACTACTATATTGCGTGTCTCGTATAAAACCAACGATAAAACTTTTCGCCGATGAAGGGAGATGGAAAATGAGTTTCTTTATCTCACATGGTTCTACGATTGTTTTGCGCATGTGCGAACGAAGCAATTTGGTAGTGATGGGCATAATCGAATGATTTCAATGATCAAATGATTGTAATAATGGAATGATCATTCGTTGGAAGAAGAGTACAAATTTTTCCTCATTTGTTAAGAGAATGACCTTTTTTTTATAGTGATATATGCAACGAAATTTAGACCTTTATGCCTCTATAAATAACGTAAAGAGATGTACTAATTCTGTAAATATACAAAAGTGGATAGATGAATTCGTAATAAATACTGGTAAATAATAATACATTGATGTTCATATGGGAATATTTATTTCAAACTACACCATAACAAATTCAATCAATTTACATTGTTTACAAAACACAATAGGTATTACACTGAAAAAAAAGGATTCTTTTTAAAAGCTAGCAAAGTAGTTGGGAAAGGTGAATAAAAAACCACTTTTACATTTATTGATTTTGGAAAAGAACCAATTTATTATATTTCTGATGTATGTTCTTATCCTTTGATGATATTTTTCCCTCGTGATACAATCGAATAGATATGTAGCATTCAATAATTAATTTACATAATTGCATGCAATGATTATTAAAAATCCCTTGACTCAAAATATGTAAATTCAGTTCAGGGGTATTAAAACTGAGAAAATTCCATTCCATATAAATACTTTTATAGAACATCTTCCCAAGGTGTGAATATCCGTGTAACCATCGCTATCTTTTGTTATCACGGGATGATGAGAGAAAGGCGGCGGCATATTCATGCAGGTTCATATGAAGTAGTGTACGACTTGTGGTAGTCGGTTGTATGTTTCAAGTTTCAAGAAATCCAGTATTACCTGCATAATTCATATCCATTGTTTCTACAGTAGGAAACTGGGTACTTCTATCATCTATTACTAAAATCTCGTCATGATTGATAGCCACTACAAAGAAAAATATATATTCAATATATCGAATTAGAATGGATATATTAAAAAGAATATTTTACCTGTTTCTTTAACTATATGTACATCAGTTCTCGATGTAGATGTACTTTTATCTGTTACTGTAGGAATTGATGGTATGGCTGTGGATTTTAGATAGAGACTTTTTCGCCCAAGTATTTTTGCATTTGGTTCTATAAAATCCTCCGGAAGAAAATGAGCCGAACAAATCAATAAAGTTGTTACATCATCTTTATTTGACAATCCACAAACATTTTTCCAGGCAGATCGTCTGTTGTCGTCTTTAGGAAATCTGAAGAAAATGTAAGTTTATTGTTACTACAATATATTCATTTTATAACTGTTTGCTTTACCTATGCATAGAAGCCTTTACGTTTTCCTTTGTTTTGTTGATGGCCACACAAATAGTAATATCTTACCATCTTTATATTCCAAAAACTAAATATTTATACAGACTTCAATTCTAATTCATGACAGTTAAAATAATATAAAATAATCAACAGCAATGGATATAACCACAATATCGCCAATAAACAATGATCATGCGTTAACATACGCACAGTTGTCAACGAGAAACACGTGAAATTGTGTGAAATGAAACAACTGACCAACATGTGCAAGAAAGATGCATGGTTATTTAAGGTTCGCGCATGCGCATAATGCAGCCAGAACGTTGTGGCATATCCGATATAGCTGTCTCCCTTTGATTTCGGAATTTTTGAGCACATACCCGCAATATAGTAGTATTATATATATGGCTCAGGGAAAGGAACTCCTGCCTAAAACTATTTTGGTGTATATTGCCGAAATGTACAGATAAGCTGCAGTGCTTTTCTTCTAACTATAGTTCTAAAATTTCAAATCACTAGACCAAGTTAAGTTGCATATTACTTTAAAAGAACATTATTAAAGTGTTCACACATTACTAACACTAAAGTTTGAGCGGACCACCCATTTAACACTTGAGTTACGATGAGTTATTATTATTTGAGTTTTTGGATAAACCTATATTAAGAAATATGAAATTTATACGCCGCAACGAGATTGGTTATTGGGTTATTTGACTGTGCCCTTAGATAATTCACTGCGAATGTTTAGCTGATTATTGAGCGATCATATCACGTGATAATGTAATTGTGGTGTTTCGCAAACAATCGCGAGTTAGTAAGCGTGGCGTGTTGATTCTTGTGTAGAAGAGGTATTATACATCTGTTAAGTGCTATGAAATGTTTAACTGATTATTGGGTCCATATATATACCACATATCACAGGCGTGATGTAATTGTGATGAATCGCAAGTTAGTAAGCTTGGCGTGTTGATTTTTGTGTAGAAGTATTATCTTTTAAGAGCTATGAAAGAATTAGGGAAGTTACTCTGGTAAATATGCACTCCAAAATCATTATTCGTTATTATTAGTTCAATATTATTACAACTAATTAATATATCAAATGTCTTTCCCTCTAATACTTCACATAGTAGTTCAAAATGCATTGTAATTTACGATGAAATGAGTGCAAATATTAATCATAATCTAATGTTTTCATAAATATAAATATGTATCATAGATATTATATTCTGTAAATAATAAATTACAACTGAAAGAGTAACGATATTGTAATTTGAAATTTATTGTAATTTTTGAAGCCAACATTTATCACATCTACGTACTGCTGTGGTTAGACAACCCCCCCGCTGAGTGTATTTTGAGTTGCATATTTTGGTTATTTATTGGTTGCTTGTTTTGGTTGGTTTCTTTGCTTGAAACAGTTGATTTAGTTTACCGAGAGTTTCACAAATTTTGATGTTTATTTTGTATAAGTTTAGTTAAAGAGTTTATTGTTTCATTTTAATTTATTTAATGTTAAGTTTTTTTAATTAATCCATTCATTAATTTGTCTAGTGTTTGCTTGTATTGATTTAACGCGGATTCTATTCAATATTGTCGTTGAATTGTAATACGATTGCGTTGTACGACTTTGAGAGAGGGATTTTCGTAAGAAAAACAATTGTAGAGTTTTGTTAAGGACTTCCTTGTTCGACTATTGACGTGAGTAGACGTATTTTTGTATATCTTTGTTGCCATTTTGTAATTCATTTTGAAATTGTAAATTTCGCATTAATTAATTAATAATAATAATAATAATAATAATAATAATAATAATAACATGTCTTTATTAAATTTCGGAAATATAATACCAAAAAAGTAAAAATAAACCAAAATACAATACTAAGAAAATGAAAATGAAAAAATAAAAACTAGCTAATGGCGCGAAGTTCAGTCACCAAAACCTGGTGACTGCTCTTCCACTTAACCCCTACATATGTACTACTACAAAAAGAAAAAAAACAATTAATTGTCTTTTATATAGCCAATCAAGGAATTCATATTGTGATAATTGTTAATATATTGAAGTGTGCGGTTAAGATCAATTATTATTTTTGTTTGGGAAGATACATTTTAGTTTATTTTTTCTCATAGTTTAAAGAGTTAATTTTCGGTTATTCAATTTTGCTGTTTCATTTTTAATTTTCAATCATCTCGGTTGGGTAAGCAGAAGTTTTGTTCTTGCTTTTAGTTTTTCTTTTTTTTTGTAAATTTCTAGTGATTGTCCACGCTTAGTTTATTTTAATTTGATACCACGTGGATAATATTTCAAAGCTTGTGTATTTTAGATTATCTTCCTGAACAAACAAATCTTTTGCTTTGCATAGGAAATAGCATTGTCCTATTTTAATTTAGAGTCAAGTGCAGTCTTTATTTTAGGCCAGAACCTTCAGTTCACGGTTTTTTTTTCTGCACAATCTGTAATTTAACCCATTTTGAAAAATAAATTTGATTGTTAATTAACGTGGTTGGGTTAAAAAATATGTTCTTTTATTTTTATTTTAACCCTTTTCAATTTTTCGGGTAATTAAGAAAGTCTGATTTCATTCACTCACAATTTACTTTTCGTGGTTTGATTCAAGTTTTAATTCGCGAGGGTAACTCTGAGATTAATAGTTCTTTGGCGTTCTTTAAAATTTTATCCGTTGACCTAGCTAATTTTCTTTTTCTTTTTCATTTTAAATCAGTTTTGCATTTTTCAATTAATTCAGTCAGTACACAGCAGTAGCTATATGTTATAGGATAAATAATTCATGTTTATCTTTGTCCATTTCTGGCAAATTCAAGCTGAAATCCTTCCGATCTTCGTAATTGTTTGGAATTTTAGAAACACTATTTTTTATTAAATTAGGCGAAAATCACTGTTTTTTTTTAAATAAGTATGCGGTTTTTAGGTTATGCTAGCAAAAATTGAAACGCACACTAATTTTTCAAAATTTCACTATTATTGACAATTAGTCAAAAAGAATGAGTTCTAAACCAAACTGATATAGCTAAGCTATACTGACATATAAAATAATAAAATAATCGGGATAGCTTTTGTTTTTATTTTTTGTTCCAAAGCAAAATTCAATGCAGCGAAATGCAGTGGGGGGACTGGGCTTCCCTGCTAAGAGTTGTTAGATATATCTTTTTTATCTTTTCTTCTTATTCGTGAAATTGGCGATTTCTTTTTGGTTAAGGTATATAGGTAACACATTCGTAATATGGCCCCATGGTGAAGAAGCCATGAATTTCTACAACATTCAAACAATATAGAAAACTCCATAAAATTTATCATGGAAATGGAAGCAAAAGGCAAGATACCATTCCTGGATGTTCTGCTACATGAATATATAGACGGCATACTCAAGACTACAGTGTACAGAGAGCCTACACATACAGTACAATACTTACACTTCCACTCCAACAACCCAAACAGTGTGAAAGTTGGAGTAGTCAGGTGCCTATGATAGAGCCAAGAATATTTGCTCAGAGGAAGAAGACAGAAAACAGGGAGTTCAACAACATAACCCACGCATTAAAACAAAATCGTTATTCAACAATTTTATTATCTTACAGTTCCGTGAATTCGATGATTTCCATAATTTAGTAAGTAACAGTGGAACCTCGTTAGGTTGGACCCCGTGAACCCGGATCAATTTTGACGGGTATTTTTTTCTTTTAGAAATGCGCGTTGTATCAAATAGTTTTGTCCTGATTGCTTAAAATGAGTTTAAAAATATAATTGTTCGGTTTTTTTTGTGTGTGAATTTTTTTTGTCTACGAAATGAAGTCATTTTTCTATAACTACTATCTCATTTTTTTTTACTCTAGTGTCCGTGTCACCCGGATTTTCGTTAACCGGAATCGGCTCTGGTCCCAATTGATCCGGATTAACGAGGTTTTACTGTATATGTAGATATTTACCTGCCTCACCTAAAAAAATTGACCATACGGTAAACATTTGACCAACATATTTCTTTATGTAATCACATCTCTTTTCTCCTACTAATAGATGGACTTATCATGATTTGTGCCACCGCTTATTCCATCCAGAATGATCCTTGTAAATAAGTGAGCAAGGGATCGTAGCAGCCTCCTTCATCCTAATACATCTTCCGAAAGATAACATCTGTATCCAGGGTTTTTATCCTTAAAGGGAAGACGCTGTTAACCCTAGTCATCCCTACAAACACATAGTGAAGGGTGAACTAGTTGTTCGGTATATGGACTATGATTTATTACTCCTGGCGTTTACGATGCTTTTTCGTCCTTTTGCTATCGGATATTACGAACGAGCTTGGGTATATGCTGGCAGTTAACTGAGTTACTGTCCTGTCAATTTACCGAAGTAATTAGCAGGTGGACGCCGGCAGAAATTAATGTTCGTGTCAGCTGGGGTCGTAGATTACTCGTAGGGAAGCCGGAAGCGAATCGATTGTGTTGAAAAAGTAATTTTTCTGGGTTGTTTCTTAGTTTATTTGCTGTTAGTTGTTTCATCTGGATTTATGATACGAAAGACCCAATTTATTATTACACTGTATTAAAGAAACTGCGAATGGTGAAAAAATAACATAATAAAGTAATTGCGAACGTAATTTCTTTCATATTTCGATATTTCTGCTTAAATAACTGTTGACCAGAGCACCAAAAGTAGTAAAACAATCTGCACCTATTACAAATCAATCCAGTATGAAAAGATTGTAAAAGAAAGTGGTTTTGAATAGTCTGAAAAGCACAAAGATTGTGAACTGATCAGAATTTTTTGCTACGTATTAGTAGTACATACTTTGTTTTCATTCTTTCTATAGTTTGACATATTCTTATATAAATAAACTTTTTGTTAAAGCAGAACTTGAGCAAGAGGGAGAAATACTTCAAAATCCTAAAGATATGAAAATAATATAAAACTCCTTGATAATTATATACTGAAGTGGTTTCAACAATTTTTTGTATATTGTTTCCGTTGGAACCATTTGGCATATCAATCCATGGAAACACTACAGCTCTCCTAATTTTTTCCGATTTAATCTCCCATTTCTTCGCCTACACAATTTCTTCAAGCATAGCATCTATTTACACAATCTGAGCTCCTTTGGATTAGCCCTTGTTGGCTGCATTTATGAATGTTGTCGGTAAACATTTACTATGTTGATTACATACAACGGTTACTACACGCATAAGAATTTCTTGTAACATTCGGAGTTCCACAGGTGTCTAATCTAGGATCACTGCTTTTTTACTCCTTCCTCGGATGGAGAAGCTTCACTTTGTGATACATTTGCTTATTCAGACGATCTCAATATATTTTCCAGAATTGAATCTATTTTTGATATAATTATCTCCAGAAGAGCAGTGGCTACATGTAAACTCAAAAGCTGTTACTAATTGGAAATTCCAATCATTATAACTTTAAGCGGATTGAATTTACACAATAGAATTTTTGTGAAGGACGCAGAGAATGGTACGCTATAACATGTTGGATCAACTTCATCCTCGGAACTATCTGGAAGGAAGGCAAGAACATAGTGCATATTTTCTTTGCAAGTTTTCAAATAATCAAATAAATTGTGCGCAGTAGTTGTCTGAATTCAACTTCAATGTTCCTAGAGAATCTTCTCGTAGTGCTTTGTCTTGTCGTTGAACATCAATGAAAACTGATTCACCCAGTGCAACAACTTTCTGGATTCATTTCAAGTTCCCCAAAAATAGTCTTTTTGCGTAAAGTTAAGAATATGCTGAATATGCGTTTTGCTTTTATCTTTAATTTTGATCCATTTTTTTTTGTAGGCATCCTTTCAGTACCCTATTAGGAGTCCTAGTACTATGCGAAGATTATTCCTATAGATTTAGTAGTTCTTCAGCATCCCTTCTTTATAGGCTCTTTCTCCAAAATTCTCTGTGAGTTTGTTATATAATCGTTGTGGTTTTCTTGGATGCGGTTTCCTTGTCTGCTCTCCGACTCCATTTTTACACAGAGGTTTTTTAGCGTACAAATAAAGTTAGTTATTACACTATAGTTCGAATACGTTTGTATTAATAAATTAGAATTACATAAAGTAGTTCCCTACCTTTGTGCGCTTTGTTACAGAGGATATATGAAAGGATTTCTAGAACGACTGTAGTCCTCTGAGCTCTTTAGGGTGGCTAAAAAAGTTTATGTTTGCAGAGAAGATCACTTCCCAAAAATATTGTATATTTCATGACTGCCTATGTGAATATCTGAAAAATTGTATTTATTATTAAATTAATATAAAAAAATATACTTACAACTTAAAAAGAAATATTATGTATTATATTAACAATATCACTTGCATTTTGTTTGCAAATAATTCAAGTTCAGATAGGCTTATGAGACACATATTATATGTACACAATGCGTGCACCGCCAACTCGAATCTGAATGATCTATAGCAATATTAGAAATCAAATTGACGTTAATTGACCTCCGGTCCTGTACTTTCGCAACAAATCGCATGTCCTGTATATTTTTATTGATGACAACTATTAGCTTTTTGAATATATTGTCGATTTCATAAATTAGTGGCTACCTACTTAGCGTAGATACAGTTCGCTAGTCGGCATTGACACTTGCATCAATAGATTTACGCTTTGTGAATGCGAATAATCGCCTGCTACGTGTTTGCAATACATTGCGTGCATATTGCGGTAATGGATTATTCATTCAATTAAGAGATTAATGTGGTGAGATATTGTGAAAATGAGATTCTGCAGTTTTGTGGTCAAATAGAATGTCGGGGATTTTGATATAGGAATGATTATCGCTGCATTTTTGATTGTATTGTATATGTACTAATTCTTTCTTTTTTTTTTATACAATAGAAACAACTGATATTTTGATTTTATTTCAAAATAAATGGTTAAAACAAATTGCCATGGAAATGTAACTTAATCAAAATCTTAGTCTAGGTTAACCGCACATATATTTAGATTAATCGCACACTGGTTTGCACCAGCGACTTCCTTGCATTGTTGTCTGGTAGATGTTACGGCTATAGAGTAGCGCATTTAGTAGGGATTTGTTGACGTAACCATTTTACTGCTCTGCATATTTTATTTCCATTATTACAAAAAACCCACTAGACGTAGCAAGAAATTTCAAAACTTTTTGCATCGCATTACTTTTCTACTACACGTCATTATTGCACCTGTCTAAACCTCTAATTTTTTGCACTTAATATTCTGATTATATCTTTATTAGTTCATGCCAATTATAACTGTTGGAAATTTCGAATTGACCCATTGTTTCTATGGCAACGAGAGCAGACGGTTGTGTCGGTGATCACTTCCACAATTGAACGCCACACATTTCAGTAACATCCCAGTTCTATTAAATTTTTATCTGAAACATTTCGATACAATACCAATATCGATACCAATATGTATGTATAAATCCATATTTACTCGTAGCAATCTTTTGGATTTTCCTACGATAATTTTCCTGAGAAAAAAGAAGCCGCTTTGTACAATTCAATTTATATCCGAATTTTGACACTATTTTTCTTGGATCCGCAGCTGTAATGACGCAGTTTTCTGTACCCAAGTATTCATCAACGATTTCCCACCTCCTCATTTAGTTTCTAATCAATTTAAAGCATTTAAAAAATATTATATATTTTGATTGATATATTTTTAAAGACCGCTGTTGTTTTGTAGATGTCAGCGACATTTGTTTGTAATTATATTCAAGTAGAGTACCCTATAGATAGTGAACTAGCGGTAACTTTAAAAATATTTTTCATGTATTTAAGTGAACGAATTTAAAATTTATAAGGCAAGCTTTGAATAAACTGATTTATAGAATGTTTATTATATGAAACAAGTCCAATATATGTACGTATCTGCGATTAAAAGATCGATTATTTCAAAATAGTAGTGTTATGTGTTTTTTAATAAATAATAACGTCTTTGTTCTTTTAAAGCTTTCTTTTTATTGCACGATTAGTGTGACTTTGTAAATAAATATTCAAATTATTATAAAATTCTATATCAAATTTGAACGACCCGAGAAATGGCCTTAGTGGTGCCAAATTTTGTCAAATTATCGATTCGTTAGCAAGTAGTTGGAAAGATGCCTTTACACGTTATTTGGTAAATCCACTGGTATCTCTTCAGAGAAAGGTCACTGCTCACAATCTTTAAATAACAGAGAGCTCGCTAGGTTGTAATAAAACTATCAATATCCTGATAATATTTTATTGAAATCAGAAAAATAAAACATTGAGAGAGAAAATTGGAAATTATGAGAATATATTGCTATATATAGTGCTGTAGAAAACAGCAATATCCTGCCTAACTGACCTAACTTAATATTTTGGAAATGAGTCCTGCTTGGTCTAAACTTATTTATTGTTTGCTTTTAATTTTTTTTTAAAATACTATACAACTGAGTAAAAAAACTATTTCGTTTAGGGTAAAGTACCTATTCCTTTCACAGCAAGCTAAAAGGTGACTAAGAAATATGATTCAGAATGGAAATTTATGGAGTTATGCAAATTTTCAAAGATATGTTTATGAAATTAGTAATGCAATGTTTTTCCTATTGCGGTCAACTCCAGTATGATTATCAAAATGACAGTATTACATGATAGTTCAAAAAAAAAAGTTTCTTGTCATTGACACACAATCAGATTCTGTGAAATTTAATTTACGCTTGTAAAATGTTTGCTTTTCCCTTCTTTATATCGTACATATATTTAGTCATTTTGAATTAAATGATCCACTTCTTTTTTCTCTAAACATTTTATAAAGCTTTTCGATTTTTTTAGAAAAATTAACAATTTTATAAACTCTTAAATAGCGTTTTGTCTGACCAAACATCTCAAACAACATGTACACTGCCCGACTTATTTAATGTCGTCGTCTTCAGCGCGGTAACTATCAAAACTACTCACCATTTGGATAGGTGCGCGTTCGATTGGCGTTGGCTATTCCAGGTAAATGATTTATTGGGGTATGCCGTTGTAAAACCCTTCCCAATTATGCAAACCAGATAGAAAAATTGGATTATTTAATATCACAAGTAAACGTTGTATATTGCGATTTGAACGTGCTTTAAATTGAAATGTCTTTCATAACTTGGACCCTAGTTCATGCTTAAACTTAAACTCACATAGAAATAAATAAAGTTTGGTATTCATAGCCAATCTTGTGTATTAATTGTTTTAAAAACGTAGGAAATAGCAAACAACAGAGGAAGACTTAGCTTCAACCAATAGTAGCTATTGCAAGCGTTTATTAATTACTGTTTTTTGAATGGAGATTTCAATAATATTTAATTATTAGCATTTACTATTGCAGGACCCACCTATGTGTAAGTACGCTGTAAAATTTCTATTCATAACAAAATAAAATTATGTTTGGCCTGGTTATATTATTTATTCAATTGAAATATGCTAATTGCAAATATAAACAATATAAAATCTAATAAACAAAATAACCATTCTGCAAAAGTAAGAAAATTAGTAAAATTCTGAAATATTAACAAAAAAAATTCTAAAAATAAAAATCTAATTAAAAAAAAATTACGTAACTGTCATTAAATATATGAACAAAATATGATAATGTAAAACCTAACCATTAAAACAACACATTCTGCAAAAATAAAAAATAAACATTCTAAAAAATTATAGAAAAACAAATTTTATAAAATATATAAACAAAACAATATACACATAAATTAATAAAAGAACAATTCTAAAGGATGATGGCTGAGTTTTATAATTGCCGCAGATCAAATGCATATTAATGAATTTATAAGTTGGCTATTGAAATTTCAAAGAAAAGCTTTATTCTTAGTAATGTGGTAATAATTTATATGGTTTATTAAAATTTCCCTTTAAAACAATTGCCCCGTAAATGGCATAATTTAACAAAATGAATAATCTGCAGGACATTTGTGATTTTTCCTACGAACAGGAATTTTACGACGTTTCTTACCTGTGGGTAATTACAATAATTATATTATAATAACCGTAAAACAGATATTTCAATTGAAACCATAATATTAAAGTTGTGCTTCGATATTAAATAATCCTAGATCTACCTGATTTGCATAATTGCCAAGCGTTTTACAACTGTATACCCCCCTAAATGATTTACCTAGCACACCCAACGCTAGCCGAACGCGGACCTGTGCAAATGGTGAGTAGGTTTGATAGTCAGTGCGCTGTAAACGACGAAATAAGTCGGCCAGTGTACATAAATGTACAACATGTACATAAATGTACATGTTGTACATATTGTAATTTAAAAATTACAGTAAAATAAAGGTGTTCAACCATATTTTGTTAAAGATTGCATATGAGAAGCTGTATTTTAACGTATCATTCGACTGGTGTTTTATTCTTTAATCCAAAATTATGCAACTATTTTGTGTTGCTTGGAGCTACTACTGGTGGTGTGACTTGTTTGCAAATATGTATTATGATGATCACTTGAGCTTTTATTTTCGTACTTACCTGTACGGAGTGTAGATAGATAAAGTTTCATGAAAAAGATATTCGATACGAACTGCCAAACATAGTAATTTGAGAAGCATCATTGTGTATTCGCATCTATATAATTTTGTTTGTATCATATTTCCCTATTTCCAAAAATGCACGGGTAAGTACGATATTCAATATAGCACCAGCTGGAGTTGCTCCTATACCGTACTTTTCTTTTTATTGTCTCTCCAGCCACATGAAAATCGGTTGTAAGAGAAAAGTAGATATCCATTGGTCAATACTTTTATGCGTCTTGTGTATTTTTGTTTTCAGGTTTTTGTATCCATAAACAAACACCATAAATTCGTCTTACCCTTGTTTCCTATAACCCTATTTTCTCGTAACAAAATAAACCGCAAACGAAATAGCAATTCTATAATTATGAATTATAAATTTTGCTGAATGCACAGAAAATTAACGTTAGAATGTGTAAATAATGCGGTTATTGTTATTAAACAGTTCAAACTCGCAAGGACAACATATTAGTTATGAATTTTGGGCTGCTAGGAAATTATAAGGCTTTAATTTTCATTTTAATGTACAGTTTCTTGATTTGTTCTACTATAGTATTAGTACAATTTTTAAGTTTGTATCTAATAGTAACAGTGTAAAAGTATTACGTTCTGGTATTAAAGCACATATAAACGTTTAATAAACGAATGATGAATTATTCATTCGATAGTCTATCGCAATCAATAGTGAATTATTATTAGATACAAGGATTTATACCAAGTGAACGCGCGCGAGTTAGCGATGACGTTGGGTAAAGTAAAGTAGAAAAGAATATATGTATTATTCTGCTGTGCCAGTACTGGCGATTTTTTGACTTGTTGACCTATATTTTCTGCGCTATGATTTTAATGTTGCCTGTTCTGCTTACAGTTACAGTTGACCATTCATTGCTAATATACCTATCGACAGGTCAACGCGCGCATTCTATATATGATAAAGGGTATAATACCTAATGACAAACCAATTCCAGACAAAAAAATTTATTGTTACATTTGTAAAATATCTACATAATACAATGTACATTTTTAAATTTAAAAACAAAAATAAACATTTTTACAGATCAATTCTACATAACTGGGCGTTACTAAATTATATATAAATATTAAAATTAACGAAAAAAATACCTTTATTTATATGAAATAAATTGTGGAAAATCAAACAAAACGAGATAGATTCGATAGATTTTAAAACATATACATTTTCGTTCTATATTCTAAGCAATATCATTTTACACGGATAATGTTTCTTTTATATATATATTTTTCCAATAACATAATGACTTTTTCTCTTTTCTTTTTTTTTAATTGAACACGAATTTGAACGATATATACCATATTTTTAATTGTGGTTGTCTTCCTCAAGATTAGATTAATAGTTTTCGAACTACATACTATTTACATCGTCTCACTTTAAAATGATTATACGCTAAGCTCCAAAACGATTCGCCCGTCTTCAATTTTTAACGTGGCAAATTATTTTGCATCTCATTCGAAAGGGGATTCGATAGTAGACGCGGTTGTATATTTAGGCAAAGAGATATAGAATTCTTGATTTATATGATATTAGGTAACATGTATTTTATAATATATTAAGAAGCTGTTTTTTTTTTCGGTTAAACTATCTAAAAACACAGATCTTAAAAGTATTCTTTCATAGGTATATATGTGTACGCTGTTTATACCCGTCTTAAAGCAGACATCTTTTGCGGATCGAAAGCTGAATTCTATATCATTGCATTTACGCCCTTATAAAAAGTATTCTTCGGAATGTCTCTAAAGCAAAGTCCCGTTATAAAAGTAAATTGGACGGATCCAATGGGATTATTTACTATATAAATATATAAGATTGAAATAGAAGTCAGATGTTATTGAATTGGTATCTAATAGAAGTAGTAGTAAAAGATCAACCAGCTTTTGCTAATGAGTCTACATTTCTTTGATTACCTATCATAATGTATGTTTTGATTTTTCTAATAAACGAGGACTTTGCGTTAGATTCTTTGATGATAACCCACTACTTGTGAATATTCTGTCGTATTTATTTCCATTTGTAAAAATATATGCTTCGTCGCTACGATTTGCCTCTAATAATATGCGTTTGCTCACATTCTAACATTTCGTCCTACCTTTATTGTATACCATAAAAAAATTACATCGGCATTCATGTATTTAGCGATAAATTATGATCACTCCAATCCATTCTACTTAAAATATCACCGTATTTCACAGACTTTTTAATCTAAACATTCGCATTCGTAAAATCTCTTCAAATACAGCGATTCGACTTCCATCTTTTCACGCTCCTCGGGATTTTGTTGTTTTACACTACTTTTATATACAATAAAATAAAATATATTTATATACACAGTTCTTTTGCACAGAAAAAGTGAAAACAATATAATATATATTATTATATTTTCATTTTTTTTTTTCAACAACACTGCACAGAGTTTGGGAATGTAAGGGCTAGGAAACTGGGATGACATACGTTACTATTTATTTATATTAAGCCATGGGAATAATATATACACACATATCTATCACTTTCATTCACAAATCACACTATTTTTGTTTTGAACTGAAGCTGCCAGCAGCAATCTCCTTACGTGACCCTCAAGATTAAGAGGAGCATCGTTGAGTAAACTAGGGCTTTGGATAAATAGGTTGGGGACGAGTCACTTTGGGACTCCTGGTCCTTCTTTGTTAAGGGCGATAACGCATCGCCATCGTCAGACATGACTTCATTCTCGTCCTTCAGATCTTTGTCAGACATCTTTGGTTTTGTGGTTCGTTCTAGGTCTGGCGCATCTATGGGTACGGTTTCCGTTTCCGTGGCCATCTTCTTCGTCGTTGCACTCGTTGTAGTTGTTGTCGTAGTTGTAGTGGTGGTAGTCGTCGGTACTAAGCTACTGTTGTGTAAGAAATAAACTGGGCTATATTCGGCAACTACATCTCTCAACATCGCTTCTCTTAAGTTATCCCTGAGTATCCTTTCTTTACTATCACCGTCTTTGTATTTAGACACCAAAATCGCCCTGTACGGAATGTCCGCGTCTACGTATTTTGCCTTCAAGGTTACGTTCACAGCGGTCCCAGGTGCTAAAATGTATTCAATTTGGTGTACTTCTTCAACTTCCGACTGGTAATTCACGCCCCATATCAACTCCTTAGGTGACCTATTCTTCTGGTAGACATGTAGAGGCAATCCGGTTATTAAACCATGACCATAACCCCAGGTCACGCTGTAACTATAATTGTAGGGGATGACGGAGTCAACTTTGGCCGTACCGTCAGATTCCTCATTCTTCAGAATCGCCGGGCCCCAAGTAAATTGTTTGGTCGGTTGTGGTTTGGTATCATCATATTGTATATCACGCAATTCGTAACTGATCGGTTCAGTTTCGACCAACACTTCGCCATCTTCCAGCTCCATATGCTGGTTCTTCATATTGACGAAGGTGTACTTTCCAAAATTCTTATTCGGATCTAGATATCCCAGAATATGAGTCCACTTACTGTCTTCTGATTGGGCTTTGCGTCCTACGAAGTGCTTGAACGGGTCATCCCCCCCAAGGACCGTGCCTTGGGTCTCTACGGCGTATTTGTCTCTGACCATCCAAGTCAATTTGGCGGTGTTCTCGATATTGATGAGAATGTGGTAGTCATCAACATAGTGGACTTGGCCGTAGAAGGAGACTACGCATTTCTTGTCGGATGGTCGAAGGTAACCGGCAACCCAAGTCCCTGTAACACGAGCTCTGCAAACGTATATAGGTTTTTTGATGCTATTATCTTCCGCTTCCTCTGAAATAATAAAAAGAAAGAGCAAAATTACAAAAGGAAATTCTAGATAAAATTAAGGAGGATAGGACCTACCTGATTCGTAAGCTCCCACTACAGCCTCATCGTAATTTTTGAAGTCTTTATCCGCGCTGACCCAAAGCAAAGCAGTCGAAGTGACACTCTGCTCAAGATTTCCGGCTAAAGTGTAGGCGGATACAGATTCTGCGTTGCTACGCGGTAAATACGCCGAAAGTAAACACAACACCGTCAGTGATAATATCTTCTTCATTCTCAATCTGCAACAAAAGGAAACCGGTTTAGTATTAACACCCTCCGCTTCTGCTGAAATTGTTTTAACTAATTTCTGAGGGGAAATCATTAAATTCACAATACTAATTACAACAATTACTATATACTTTCTCGTTTATTCTGAACTTATTTCTCAATTACTCCGGTGATTTAAGAAGGATAATAAAATAAAATTATAATACACCGCGCATCGACTTCCTGTTGTTCCCTTATTTCATTCGTCGGGTAAAAAGAAATATGGATTTTCCTCGTCTTTTGTGTTTCCTGTGAGCGGGGCTTATTTATTTCGCCAGATGGCGTAAAATCTAATTTAGAGTGCTGTTCCGCTGGAGTATATCATTCCGGGGAAACTAACGATTGGTTATAAATTTGAGTTTACTGGCAGTAATGGACTAGATGGGTATGAAATACTGTATAAAGTATTATACAGTAGTAGATATAAGTGATATGAATGTAT
Source organism: Protaetia brevitarsis (assembly GCA_004143645.1). NCBI lineage: Eukaryota > Metazoa > Arthropoda > Insecta > Coleoptera > Scarabaeidae > Protaetia > Protaetia brevitarsis. The sequence continues at coordinate 51,811 of RXPK01002535.1, forward strand.
TGTATACGAGAGACATATTACCCCATACGTGTAAAGAATAATATTGCATCGATATTTCTGTCACAATGTAAACACATTATTTTGTTGTTTTTTTTCGTAGGAAATTTGCAACAAAAACATGTTTAGTCTAAATTTCATATTTTAAATTTGACGTTCTCTCACCTGAAGATGGGGTTCAGCCGAAACATGCAGTAGTGAAAAAGATATTTATTACTGGATAGAAGTGTCAGTTATATTGCAAATTTACATTTTACACCATTCAATTGTGCTCTAGTTCACAATATAATTAAATAAATAAAAAATGTTTTACTGTCTACTAAACTTCATTTATTTGGCTATCCTCATAAAATACTGTTAAGTGATAGGTGTGTCCAAACAACGTTTTTGCAAATTATTAGGGAATATAGTGGTCATAAAGCCAACATAAACATCAACTGATTCACATCCACATTGTATTCTTGTAAATACTATTCTTTTGGACTGTTCTCCAAATGGCAATCATGTCAAGTTTGAAAACTGCATTGGCGTAAATACAGTATATAAAAGCTTGAAAAATATATCAATTACATTAGCAATCTTAGAGATTTTTAAAACATTTAACTTTGAAGGATAGTCTGAAAAGACATCAAGTGGAAACGGAAAAGAATTTCAAGAAATAAATTCAAAATAACTTCTTTTCAACTATTAGTTTTAACTAAAACGCTCTTGTTCTGCATTTCGGTCTCTATATTAACTTTGATATAACAAAATCTATCTTTAAAAGTAGAAAAATCAGCATTTGCAGAGAGGCATAGTTAGTGGTTATTGATAAATAAACTTTTATTTGTTATTCAAAGTTTTAAATCATCTGTGTTTATCGACATTTAAATATGTTAAATTTTATTTTATGTAATTTAGGGTAGTGTTTTTTAAATTGGCGAACTTCGACGCTGAAGTGTTTTGATTTTGGATATCTCATGATATTTATATATTACAAAATTCTTTCTAAATCTCTAGTTAGAAAAAGTTAAAAAAAAAAATTAATTATAAAAATATCATAGCATCGATAGTCAACAAGTATTTAAAAAATTAAAACAGGCAGAGTAGAAAGAGATTCGTATATAAGGACAAAACAAGAAAAACTGAAATTATTTGTACCAATCTTAGCTGTTAGGCAGGGAGGTTGTATTCCAAGTGTATTACTGTTTATGATAGTGTTAAAGGAAGCTATAAAGGAAGCAAAGGTAGATATAAAACGATTCAAAGTTGGAAAAGAGAAAAGATATTGACATCAGAGCTCTGTTACAGGCGATGCGGTAATTATAGCGATGTAGGAAAAGACATTTGAGAATAATAGGAAAATAAAGAAACTAAATATGGAAATCGGTAAACAAAAGACTAAAAGGCGATAGTTCTAGGAAGCACAAGAGAATGTAGACGGGAAAAACTGAATCAAATGAACAAATTTAAGTGTGCAGGTACATGATTATATACCAAGAGATGGAAAAATTGATGACGCATTAAATATAACAATGGCATCTGGAAGAAAGTTAGTAAGAGTATTACACACTGAAATATGTATTTGGCGTTGACGTTTCTAGGAGGTAGGAAAAGCATAAAGAAATGAATAAAAGTGACATCTAGAGCACTTACTTATTTAACAGCCTCATGCACTCAAATATGGACTTGATGTTGAGGTTCCTAGGAGATGGAAAAATGCATAAAGAAATAAATGAGTGACAGCTGGAAGTTTTTAACAGTATTATGAACTCAACAATATTAAAAAAGTGTAAAATAATAACCATTCAATGATACTTTTGAGGAGAATTGAAACGAACTGACAAGATCAGAAATACAATGTTTCAACAAAATTTGAAAATAAAACTCTTAGTACAAAAAAAAATGAAGTAGCCTGAATGCCTGTGAAGAGAACTAGAAAAAAAGGATAACTGGATAATTAGTTAGAAGCTAAAACAAGTAGCTAAAACAGTGAAAAAATTGCCCAAAACTTGGTTGGAAGGAATCAGGGAATCAGCAATTAAAAGAGAATTTAAATGAGAAGGGATTGGTCACTGCAGACTAGATAGGTGTATGCACACCACAGATTCTGGCAAGATAAAAACAAAACCTCAATTCATGTTCTGTGCCAATGCGATGGCTTGACAAAGACAAGGTTTCTACTGCTGGATTTGCAAAATCTCGCAACATGACGTCAAAAGCGTAATACAGGAATATTGGTAATCGATCTTCTTTGGTAGGCCATACTAATGCAATGATAGGCTGATTGCACCGGTTTGTACTGAAACGTACTCTAACATACGGGAACCTTACCTCCTATGCGATCTCTTAAGAAGAAAGTTTTACACCAACATTTAAAAATTGCTTAATATCAATATCAAGAATTAAGGTCAGTCAAAACAGAAACAAATCTACTATCTCTGTGTCAAAATTTTGTTCCAAGATTTGACATCTGAGTGCTCTTGAGTGCTGAAACTTAATAAGTAAAACTAATAAACATTTTTTAGTTGATACTGTCAAATTTTTAGAAAAACCACGAAGATGTTTTCTACGACACCACAGATGCTACTATCTCATTTTTTTTTATGAAAATAATGTATTTTGTTGCAAAATGCATCGCTCTAGGAATGCAAGCCTATCGCAAGCCGAAAGATTTCGAATAGAATACTCTTATACTCATAAAAACACTACAATATTATTATTATGATTAAATATTTTTTGGTTTATGATGCAATATGTTAAGTAGTTCATTCATTGCAAAAGAAACCATCTAGTTATTGTGATTAGTATTCCTATGTCAATGAGTATTTTTTTTAAATTGCTACTTTGACATTAAGAACAAAATTATTTAGAGGTTTTGTTCTAATTATTCCTAAATTAAAAAATAGAATAATAATGGGTTCTTCGGGTTCAAGCAATTTTATGGCGCACGAATCATACACAATAAGATCAGGATACATATTCTGTTAGAGGTACGAAATTAATGCATATTAAAAAAAAAGTTTGTTCTGTAAACTGTATCGTACTTATTACTATATATATTACTTATGTGTAATTTGTAGGTTATTGAGTGACTGTGCTTGTATCTCTCTATCTAAGTTATGTATTTTCAATTGGACTTGAACAATCTATAACTGTATAATCAAATTTGATCCTACTAAACAAAAGCATACATTTACATAGTGGTAAACATTTTTTTTATTTCAGAATGGAAAGTAATTTTTTTTTTGACATTTGGTTTTGATAATGAAAATTTTAATCAAATTAACCAAATTGTATTACGGTTAATTTAAATATATATTGTAAAAAGTAATATTTATTTTTACTTTAATGCAAATATTTAGTTAAATTAACAAATACTGTGTTTATTTTTTTAAATATTTATATATTTATATATAAATTTTAAACGAAATATGTTAAGAGAAATATTTGATTTAAAACATTCCATTTTTTTGTGGAAATTTTTAATTAAAGAAAGATTGGTGAATCACGTTTGAATTATTCATGTAAAATAAATTATTAACATATAGTTCTAAGAAACTTCGGAGATATTTGAAATTCTTTTTGATTAATAGTAAACCGATACATTCTTTTTATAATCAGATAATTTTGATAATTTCCTCTACAAGGTACATATGTGTAATTTCCGCTTGTGGTTTTTCTGCTTTTCTTCAGAAAATTATTATTGTAAATATAGAACATAACCGTTCTAATCTATCGCCTTTGTTCCTAAAGGAAGGCACCTATTAGTTACATCCGTGTTTGCATCATCTTTTCCCGTCTTCTCCGAATTCTCGCGCGTCACTAAAGTGAATCGGCATTACACCTAATCTCCGAGCAATAATAGCGACCCTCCTGTAAAAGCGAGCTTGCATATAATTCCCGCGTTTGCTTGCATCCAATCCTTTCAATCCCGGAAATCGGTCGGTGCCAATGAAATGGCAAACATCCAATCTATGTTCGCGTACACCGTTATTGCCAGATAGAGCTCTTCGAAGCGTTGCATGTTCTGATGGGGATGATAGATTTAATTAATATCGGATTTCGTGTTTTCGGATGCTGCGGTACTGATACCTGCTTGTTTGCACCCCCAGGATTTAAACAAATATCCGAGGCGGTTTTGTTAAAACTGTTAGTATCGATTATTTACTCGTGTTGTCTATAGATTTTGATTGATGGAGAATTGCACTCTTGTTTGGTGATGAAACACTAGCACATTTATTTAAGGTAAATGTTTTATTAATTGCAATGCAAAACTGTTTTGCTTGGAATTTTCTACTAATAGAAGCAAGATAAGTAGGCTTAGGTATTAAATATACTATTCAGTTATGGCTTCCTTATGATATTTCAAATTAATAGAAGATCT